>JAACNH010001688.1:0-61339 GCA_019447015.1 Hymenochirus boettgeri | reverse complement strand
CGGAGCAGGCTCATTTTAAAGGCTTTTGCCCCGCAAATTGGTTAAATAAGGCCAATTAGAAAAAAAAGGAATTTCCATAAAAACACCTGATCCACAATAATAATTTGGTGAACAATTGCTCTACAGAAACGTGATTGATAGACTTGTTGTACAAAATTATTGGGTGAACAAATTTGTTTTACATAATAATTTGTGAACAGAAAAGACAGACTTGTTCCAAGGAATTATTTGGTGAACAAGATTGTTCCACAGAAATTATTTGGTGAACAAATTGATAGACTTGTTGTACAGAAATTATTTGGTGAACAAATTTGTTTCACAGAAATGATTTGGTGAACATTATTGCTCTACAGAAACTGAATTGATAGACTTGTTGTACAAAAATTATTGGGTGAACAAATTTGTTTTACATAAATAATTTGGTGAACAGAAAAGACAGACTTGTTCCAAGGAAATTATTTGGTGAACAAGATTGTTCCACAGAAATTATTTGGTGAACAGAATTGATAGACTTGTTGTACAGAAATTATTTGGTGAACAAATTTGTTTCACAGAAATGATTTGGTGAACATTATAAGATAGTTGTGTTTTATAAACATAGAGGATGCATGCAGAACCAGAACCAGCATTACTTACCTTTGCGAGATCCCACAATTTTGTAAATCCCTTTGCGAGATTTACTGAGTTGTGGGATCCCGGTAAGGTAAGAAGCACCACTCTGTGTATCTGCCTTAAAGGTGTTGAGTTCTGTGCTACAAGGTAGCGCAAAACTTAACGCTGCCTATTTTCAAGAATTTGAATGTCCCAACTCCGCCTCTGTTCCACCCCCAGATAACGTCTTATGCCACGCTCCCTTCCCTTCTCCACCACAAATAGTCAAATCCCTTCTCCACCACAAATACAGACAAATAGTATGCTTGTTTTTCCTTAGTTCATTTTGTGTACTAAAAACAAACACTTGCGCTACAAGATTTATTTGGTCTACCAAATTTTCTTTTTGCCAACATAATGTTATTCTTTATCACTTTTTGTATACAAAAACTATTTAAATTAGGAGTTGGCTGAATATTTTCATTTTTTTAAAACCATTACGCATTGTCTCACTTTGTGGATAGTTCATCCCGCGTGTGTGTAACCATGCATATGACATATTGTTTGATTCAGGACATTTGGAAGACTGATATTTGGTAATTTTTTTTTTCTATATTAAATATATTCTATAATATATTAAATAAGCCTCTGGTTATAATGGATAAACATGTATAGGATGAGCTAACAGACAACTATGTAACAGAACACATTACACATTGACTCCAGGTGATCCCACAAATAAATTAAGAAGGAAATAGACACTTTATTGGAAGATGCTTTTAGTCAAGACATCATTAATAAGAAACTAAAGACTTTTTGATATGGTAGCATCCTAGAACCCCAGTTTCTTATGCTACCAAAATACATAAATGTATAGAAAAAACCACCAGGCCGCCCAATTGTTTCAGGCATAGGATCTCTACTACAACCATTAGGCAAATATATTGATCACTTTTTACAACCTATAGTTAAAAGCAACAAGACCTGCCTTAAGGATACTACTGAATTTTTAAGACATATCAAAAGCCTAGGAGAAATAAGTGAACAAGCATACCTTTGTACAATGGACATTGAGGCACTGTACACCACCATACCACATGACCTAGGGATGGAGTGCATAGAACGGGCACTGTGTGATTGGGGATATGAAACTAAAGTGATCTACTTTATTATGGATCTGTTAAAACCTCTGCCTTACCAAAAATTATTTTAGGTTCTATGACAAATACTTTTTTCAGACTCAAGGGACTAGTATGGGTGCCCATTTTGCGCCCACATATGCTAACATTGTAGTTGCAGACTTTGAAAGAAGGTGTGTATTGGAAAACGACAGGTGGAAAAATAAGATCAAAGGTTATACCAGATATGTGGATGACATATTCTGTATATGGGAGGGAGACTTGACATCCCTAAAGATCTTTGAAGGATATATGAACGATGCCCACCCCACACTTAACTTCACACTGAACTATAATAAACTAGAAATGAATTACTTAGATGTGCGGATTATGAAGAAGGATAAAGGATTAGCAACAGATTTATTCACAAAAGAAACAGAGAGAAACAACCTCTTAAAAGCAGACAGCTTTCACCCCAGGAACACCATACAGAGTCTGCCTTACAGTCAATTCTAAGGGTCCGAAGATTGTCAGTGAGAACCATGTGTAAGCAAAGATTGGAAGAAATGAGTAAAAATTCATTGATAGAGGATATGACAATAGCCTGTTAAAAAACAACTTGAGAAAGCAATGGCAATCGAAAGGAATCTCCCTGAAGAGAAAGAAAAGAGATAGTAAACTAGAACAGAGAACCCCATTTGTACCCACATATAATATTAATTCCAACAAATAGGCAAAATCCTGAAAAACCATTGGAGAATACTACAAGAAGATCCGACTACGGGAAACTTTTTTCTGAACCCCCTCTATTATCTTATAAAAGGGCATCTAATTTAAGTACCCACCTAGTAGAACGACATGGTACCCCCCTGAGAACGAAACAGCTGTTTCTGGGCACACCCCAACAAGGGACATCCCATGTAGGAACTGTGGCATTTGTAATTCCATTATAAAAGGTAATTATGTATACCATCCCAGCAAGGGTAATAATATATCTTAAAGATTTCGCCCACATGTAACACAAAGGAGTAGTAATTCTGATCAATGCCCATGTGGAAAAGGTTATGTGGGAAAAACAAAGAGGGAGGTTAAAACCAGGATTGGAGAACATAGGAGATGTATATCTAAGTATGATGGTAGTGTCTCAAGGTATGAGACACCGTTGAGTAAACATTTACATTAATGAAACATCAAGTCTCCCAAATGAAATGGCAAGTACTAGAAGTAGTTAAGGAATACTCTAGAGGAGGGGACTATAACAATATGCTCCTTAAAAAAGAAGCAGAATGGATCGACAGACTCAACCACTCAATCCTTGGGGCCTGGAACGAGGATTCGGGTTTGAATAACTTCTTATAGGTTAGAGAGTTGCTACTTCCCTTAACATAGGTAACTCATTGTGATCATTGTGATCATAATAAATATGTCAGAAATATCGTTCATATATTAGCTACAGGAGAAAGATTAGTATTGCTTTGACACAATGTAATTGGATACAATGTAAAACCTTTTCTGATCTTGAAAAGGTATAATGTCGACACCTAGTGGTTGAATAATGGTATACCTGAATAGGATTACCTGTATGGATCGGTGAATAAGACACAATTGTGATTCCATACTTTTAATTATGTGTTTTATTGCTATACACTGTATATTATGCATTTTTTTATTTTCACAGCCACAGATAAGAGAACATCCACGCCATCTCCCAGGCAAAGTTTTGTTCACTTTTATATGTTGATATGTTGGACTAAAAAGGACATTATGATACATGGAATTGAGTGATTGTAGACTTGTGATTACATATGCTGTATTGTCACTAACATTTGGGTTGCACCAATCCCTCCCACTTGATGAGGAGGGAGGAGTTAGACTGACTTATGGTCTACTTAAGGTGAAGGGCGACATTGTGTGAGTTATACCTGATGAAGGAGACATAGTGCTCTCCGAAATGTTGTTCGTTTGTGTGATATAATAAACAGTCAAATCTGAAGATAAGTGTGCGCTTCCATATCAAATGCTTGTGCTATAGCTGGAGTCCTACAGGTAGAGGACAACGGGAGCTGCACCTTCAACATCGTGGCACGTTGCCAACAGGAGTGCCTAGGCCCAATCTTTTGGTATATAAACAAGTTTTTGTCATGATTTCTACTTTTTGAAATATTTTTTTGTTAATTTGTAATCAGAAAATCTGTTAAAAGTGCGCCTCACCCATTGATGGTATGAATTAACAAATTACAGCAATATGTAGCTGAAGGTTGGTAGATTTCAAGAATAAAAGTTTTGGGGGTATTTCTGAGTTAGCGGAGGGTTTTGTGGGAAAAACTGACACTGTTTAAATTCAGAGTTGGCTGAGTATTTTCGCTGTTTTTGAGCCTTCGTAAGGTGCCTATTTGGTGATCAAAATGCCACATGAAAGTAGCCTGTGTGTTCCCATCCTGAAATGGGATTTTTAGCAATTCAAGACTGTACTTCATAGTAATGCAATCCCACACATTTGACGATTATCAGAAATATCTCCTTTCTATCTAACATTTGTACAATACACATACTGTTATCAGTCTTAGCCAATTGGGGTTCAAAGGGGTACCCTGGTTTGTTATCCCTGAAGAATATCACTCGGAAACCAAATTTATAGATGCAGGTTCCTTTATAAGAAAAACACATTGGTGGGAACGAGCACATGCAACATTTAAGTGTGTACAAGTCTAAATTACAGAGGTTTGCTCACTAGGTTATGGCAAATGACATCACAGTTTGAAAGTTGCATAACACACTAGTGGACAAACATAAGAACAACAAGAATATTCGACAAGGATATTGGAACACCATGTATGAATATACATAAGAAAGAAACGTGATTGCGTACGAATGGATATATGGCCTTCAACATTCCATGTGTATAAGTTTTCCAAGTCACTGGCTTGGAAACTTCTCTTATATCAACATACATTTTAAGCCCTTGTAACTAAAATCATTCTTATATATTTTATTAGGGCATTATCATCATTATTATTTAGGGACCCCCGGTGACCACCTGTCAGCCAACATGGTTAAAAAGTTAACCGCAAAATTAATGTCAAATGCTCAACACCTGGATGGGTGCAGACTCTCCAAACCCCCACCCCCCCAGGGGGATCAGAACGTCAAACTGAACAAGATAAGAGAGTCCCACTCCAAACGATAACAGTGTTTAATGGGGAACCACTAATATAAAATCACAATTAAATAACTCAAATGTTCCATTTGTAAATGGACCTAATGTCTTGCATGAGGTGGAACTCATAAGTTGAAATGTCTCGTTAAACTAAGTACTGTAGAAATATCAGATCTTCATACTCAAATGGTTGCCAAAACCACGAGCAAATAACATTGGAGACAGCCTGAACAAGTTATTTCTGGGATCGGTTGGAGTTTTCTGTATTTTCATAACAAGAGCTAATTTACTTGAAATAATAAAAGTAAATATTTTATTTATTTCATACAATGTATTTTGTTTAGGATTGTTTACAAAACAAGTGCTTGTTAACTTGAGTAAATGGGGAAAGTATTAGTATTTGTAAAGGGGATCTGGGGAAATTATTCTCCTGAAAAGGTTCAACACTGAACAATTCCTTATAGCTTATAGCCACATGACCAGCAAATTCTCTGCCTGCATACTCTGCCTCAGCTGCAAAGCTTTTTTAATAGATTTCTGCAAGTCTTTTGACTTTAAATTATGTCATAGCTTTATATTCAGTGTTAGGGGAACACTTGATTGAAACTGATTTTCCAAAAGTTCATATGACCTTGCTTTGTGTATTTTTATATTATAGCTTGAATTTGCAACTTAATCTAAACCTGAATCCTTTTTCTGATGTTATTTATGACCATGTAATAAATAGCATAGCAGTAGAAATACATTTTCCTTCTATTTAAGTGCACTATCAACATAAAGCCTGAATTAACCATGTCATAACAGTTTGGATGTTCTTCGACCAACCCATCAAAGATTTTGTCTACTGTCACCATCCTTCCCCTTCCACTAAATTCCTCTCCTTTATCTATAAGAGCCTCTTTCACAGCCTGGTAACCACTTAGAATAATACAGGACGTGATCCAAAGTAAAGATGTAGTAAAACACCATAATGATTTCCAACCTATAAAAACAAATTTATCTGTTACAAAGGGGCATGTATAAATATTTTTTGCAGTTTGACAGGAAGAACCCCAATTACTTTCTAACAGATTAAGATTAGAGAACAAGTTAATAATACATCATATTAAAATAGTATACAGTATCTAGAGATAAAACGCATTTAAAGCCTGAGTTTCTTTCAGAACCTTGGTCCTTGTCATATACTTTGGTAAAAGTGTTTATCCGAGTTTTGTAAATTTGAAGGTAAAAACCATTTCAAATATGGCACTACATGTAAAATGGACAACATGTTGGAGCTTGCTCCCTTGTGCTTAGATATGACTTGCTTGCTATCTGTGCTTATATATGACTTTCTACAAAGTCTTGGATTTACTTGCTACCTTATTTTTAGATATGACTTGCTACCTTGTTATGAATATAACTTGCTACAGTACCTTGTGCTTAATATAACTTTGCTACCTTGTGCTTGATATCACTTATACTTTGTGTTTAGATATAACGTGCTACTTGTCCTTAGATATGACTTGCAACTTTGTGATTAGATGGAAGTTTGCTAATTGTGCTTAGCTATGACTTGCAATCTATAAACTTTAAAATAAAAACTAACATGTTTAGATTCAATTATATTTAGAAGCGTAACTCTAAAAATAATACTATTTTCATAGTTAAATAACAGGTATTTCTATATTTTATGGATGTATCTATTTTGTAACCCACACGTTGTTTGGACATTTTCAAAAGCATAAATCTTTCAGTCAATTTCTCATTTATTATACTGTGTTTATCTCATCTCTTATGTTAATAAAATGTCATGTTAATGATCATTGTTTTAATTGTTCCAAATACTTTCTCAACCTTTATATGGACTTCACCATTTCCCCTCTCTTTATCTGCAGCAAATTACCAATCAAAGGAAGAGGCATTGGTCCTGGGGGAAGATTGCGTTTTCTATACATTGTTCTCCATGTTGATAATTGCCATGCAGGATCAGTAGTAACAGGACCAATGTCCCCAGTCCTGTAATACCATGATCCCCACAGATATTTATGTTCCTCCCTCATACTTTAGGACTTTGGGACATTCTATTATATACATGTAGGAACCTATAGTGACATTAATATCTTAGAATTATATGTTGTTATACAACAATTAAACCTTTTTATTTGTTGTGCCAATCACAATGGGGTCAGAAATCCTAGCTCTGCTTTGTCATGGCCTGAAATAGTTAGTATAAAAATAGTAGCTCTATCATTTGATCCTGTTATTTACTTAAAGGATGGGTACATTCAGCTTAATCCGTATGTATTTGAATTAAACTGCATTTTTGCTTACAAGAGATGCCTTTAGATAGCACGAAACTTTAACAAAACCTAAGATTAATCCAAGATTTAACAAGATTGCACCATAGCAGTCATTCCGGATATTAGTTCAATGAATTTGCTAACAAGAACAAGTAAAAATTATAAAGTAATGAATATCTTTACGATGGAAAAGTATAAAAATAAAGTCAGTGAACGTAATATAATTTTGGCTGCATTTTGGAAGGAATGTGTGTGTTTTGCGCTGCAGATTTTACTCAATATGGCAATGAGAGAGACATTGATGTTTTTTTACTTACCCTTTAAATATAGCTGTCACAGGATGTGGTAGTTCAGTATTTTACCCTTTGAGTATGGCTGCCGCAGAAACGGATAAGTAGATCAGCAGTGGGGGTGACCTGTGTCAGGTTGGGTTTTAAAAAAACAACCTTTTTTAATGATTAGTCAAAATTTAGCTTTTTGACTATATTTACCCTTTAATTATGCTGCCATGGAAATAGAAAGGTAGGTCATTAGTTGTGTTTACCTGGGTTTAAAAAAACAAACCTTGTTGATGATTAGTTAAATTTTTGTTTTTTTTACTATAGTTACCCTTTAAATATGTCTGCCATGGAAATGGAAGTAGGTCAGTAAGTGTCTGTACCAGGTCAGGTTGAAAAAAAACAAATGTGTTTGATTATTGATCAAAATTACATTTTTGACTATAGTTACCTTTAATTATGGCTGCCACAGAAATGGTAAGTAGATCAGTAGGTGTGTTCGCTTGTGTCAGGTTGGGGTTAAAAAACAAACTTTTTATGATTAGTCAAAAGTTTTTTTGACTATATTAACCTTTAAAGGGTAACTGTGGTCTCAAAACAGTAAGGGTTAAATGAAAGCCTGCTGTATTTCTTTATACTGAGCCAACAATCACATCTCTAGCGGGAACATGTGAAAATTGCAGTAGGTTTAGTAACATCACCAGATATCTGCCCGGGTAGAAGCCCTGGGGAGCCTATTTGGCAAGCAGGGACTGGTCACATGACTACAAGCTGGTCACATGCTAAAAACGGAAGTTTTTCAAGCAGGAAGTAATATTGCTGAACCTTTCCAGCAATAGCTTCTCACAAATTTTATCTAGAGATGTGATTTTGGTTTTACTTTGAAGGTTCGATTTAAATCTTTTTATAAAAATCCTTACTAGTTTGGAAGAATTTGAGACCACATTTACCCTTTAGTATACCATGGAAATTGAAGGGTATGTCAGTAATTGTTTATTGATCAAAATTTGTTTTTTTGACTATAGTTACCCTTTAAGTATGGCAGCCACATAAATGGATAGGTAGATTAGCAGTTGTGTGTACCTGTGTCATTTGGGGTTTAAAAAAACAACCTTTTTAATGATTAGTCAAATTTTCTTTTTTTTTTTTTACTATAGTTTACCCTTTAGGATGTTTGCACCTGTGTCAGGTTGGGTTTAAAAAACAACCTTGTTGATAATTAGTATTAGTAATATTTTTTTGTTTTTTTACCCTTTAGTTACCCTTTAAATATGTCTGCCATGGAATGGAAGGGTAGGTCAGTAGGTGTATGTACCTGTAGCAGGTGTTGGGGTTAAAAAAAACTTTTTAATGATTAGTCAAAAAAAATTTTTGACTATAGTTACCCTTTAAGGATGTTTGCAACAGTAATGGAGGGTAGGTCAGTAGGTTGTGGTACCGGTGTTAGGTTGGGGTTTAGAAAAAAACATTTTTTTAATGATTATTCAAAATTTGGTTTTTTACTACAGTTACCCTTTAAGGATATCTGCAACAGTAATGGAGGGGTAGGTCAGTAGGTATGTGTATCTGTGTCAGGTTGGGGGTTAAAAAACAAACTTTTTTGATTACTGATCAAAATTTGTTTTTTGACTATATTTACCCTTTCAGTATGGCTGCCATAGAAATGGAAGGGTAGGTCAGTAGGTGTGTGAACTGGGTCTGGTGGGGGTTATGTCTTTTTTGTGTTTACAACTATAAAACTTTTATTGAGGATATATCAAAATTATTTTTTTTTTAACTTTATTTACCCTTTAAGTATGGCTGCCTGGAAATGGAAGTAGGTCAGTAGGTGTGGCACTGTGTGAAGTTGGCGGTATGACAGGCACTTGTGCACTCTCTTATAGACAGGCACAATGTCCTGTTTCGGCCTCCTGTATGCATATATAAACTAGAATTTTAAAAACAATTTACCTTCTCCATAGGGTACTTACTATGGTACTATCCCCCCATAGGGTACTAATTGTACTATCCATCTCCATAGGGTACTAATTGTACTAACCATTTTCATAGGGTACTAATTGTACTAACCATCTCCAAGGTTACTAATTGTACTACCTACTCCATAGGGAACTATTGTACTAACCCTCTCAATAAGGTACTAATTGTACTAGGTCTCCAAAATCTTCAGTAAAGTACACTCCAGCACACCTCAAATGGCACGGCCTTTGGTTGGTAGGTGCAACCCTCCCCCCCCACCTCAAGGGCCAAAGCATATGGCAACTGCAAAGAAGTTGGAGGAGCACACTACTATGTTTTCATGTTTATTTCAGCAAAATGCAACATACAACGTTTCGGGGGATACAAATTCCCCTTCCTCAGGTAGCTACCTGAGGAAGGGGAATTTGTATCCCCGAAACGTTGTATGTTTGCATTTTGCTGAAATAAACATGAAAACGTAGTAGTGTGCTCCTCCAACTTCTTTGCAGTTACTAATTGTACTAGCCATCTCCGCAGGGTACATACAGGGTGATTCAATAAAAGTTCTTATCGTTTAAAATGGTGCAATTTTCCCCAACCAATCAGAACTTATTTAACATTTGAAAGCTAACATCTATTGGTTGTGGCAAAACTAGCACCATTTTAAACAATAAGAACTTTTATTGATTAACCCTGTAATTGTACTAACCATCTCCATTGGACTAATTGTACTGCCATCTCCTTATGGTACTAATTGCAATATCCATCTCTATAGGGTCTAATTGTACTAACCATCTCTATAGCATACTAATTGTACTAACTATCTCATAGGGTATTAATTGTACTAGACAATTCTGTAGGGTACTAATTGTGCTAACCATCTCCATAGATGCAATAGTATATGGAAGGTCGCGCACCAAGTATAAATTGTGATTCTTTATTGAACCATAACACAACGTTTCGGAAGGAGAGTGTGTTATGGTTCAATAAAGAATTCACAATTTATACTTGGTGTAAACCTTCCATATACTATTGCAATTGGTTACTAATTGTACTAACCATCTCCATAGGGTACTAATTGTGCCGGGCGCCACGTTACTTACCTTTGCCTGATCCGCGATACAATAACTGACGTAAACGAGATTACGTCAGTTATTGCATCGCGGGATCGGGCTAAGGTAAGAGCGTGGGTTTAACGCCTCCTACCCAGTGCCGTTAACTGTTGTGCTACTATGTAGCGCAAACCTTAACGGTAGGGGTTTTACATCTGTAGCTTGGCGCTATTTTCCAAAAACATTTGGAAATGGCGCTGTGCTCTAAATTCCGTCTTAAACCCACTTAACCCGAATTTTTTTCGGGTTAACGTGGGTTTTAGACGGAAAAGGGCCATATTGTATCTCCCCCTAATTGTACTAACCATCTCCAAGGGTACTAATTGTACTAACCATCTCCATAGTAGGTAGACATGCTAGGCACAACCAGTCTTAGTGATACAAATGTCCTTTTAATGTGACGTTTCAGAACCTGTGCGGTTCCTTCCTCCCAGACCAAACAAAAAATGTACTAACCACTCATAGGGTAATATGTACTAACCCATCTATAGGTACAATATAGTACATAGTAATTAAGGTTGAATAAGACATATGTCCATCAATGTTAACCTATTCACTCTTTTTTTTTTAACCCTACCTAACAGTTGATCCGAGGAAGGCAAAAACCCCAGCTAAAAAGGGGAAAAAATTCCTTCCTGACTCCAAACGGCAATCGGAAAGTATCACTGGATCAACCAGATCTATATTCATTAATACCAGTATTCTCAACACTTTTTTAGTTTTAGAAACTTATCCAGGCCTTTTTTAAAGCTATTCAATGAACTTGCCATTACCACAATCTGCTGGAAGACAGTTCCACATTTTCACTGTTCTCACTGTAAAGAAACCTTTCCTACCTGAAGATGAAACTTCTTTCTTCCAACCTTAAAGGATGTCCACGTGTCCCTCTATATGACCTATTAGTAACATTCACCAAAGAGTTCATTGTATGGCCATTAATATATTTGTATAAGGTTATCATGTCCCCAGTAAATGTAAACACCCTAACTTGTCTATCTGCCTGCATATTCAAGCCTCCCCTTCCACTTATTTATTTAGTTGCCCTTCTCTGAACTGCCTCAATTTCCAAGATGTCCCTTTTGTATATGGGATTCCAAAACTGCACTGCATATTCCAAATGAGGCCTTACCAGTGCCTTTATAAAAAGACATATCTTGCTAGCTCTAGACGTTGCTACTGGCATTGTTTGCTATAGCTAAGTCTGTTATCAACCAGAACTCCAAATCTTTTTCCATTACGATGCACTTAACACAGAGTTATTTATGGTGTAGGTGGCACAGGGATTATTAAATCCCAAAATGCATTACCTTACATTTATCAACATTGAATCTCATCTGCCATTCTGCTGCCCATTTTGATAATCTATCTAGGTCTGCTTGCAGCACTTTGCACATCACTTGCACATACAAGTTTCCAAAGCTCTGCATAGTTTAGTGTCATCAGCAACACTGAGACCTGCTCTCAATGCCTCCTTCTAAGTCATTTATAAAACAGATTAAAACAGAACGGCCCCAGTACAGAACCCTGAGGCACTCCTCTTAGAGCTTTAGCCCACTAATGTAGCTCCATTTACCACCACACCCTCTGTTTGCGATCCAATAACTGTTCTCTCTCCATGAACAAATGTTTTCTTCAGGCCAACAGTCCTCATTTTATACATTAGTCGCCTATGTGGCACAGTATCAAAAGCTTTCGCAAATCCAAATATACCACATCCACTGGCTGTGCCGAAATCTAACTTCTTAATCGCTTCTTCATAAAAAAATTAAATTTGTCTGGCATGATCTATTTCTCATAAATCCATGCTGACTACTACTAATAAGATGATCTCTGGAGACAAGTCAAGGATATGCTCCCTTAACAAAGTTTCCATCACCTTCCCTACCACTGATGTGTAGGCTAACAGGTCTATAGTTACCGGCCTGTGAACGACTACCTTTTTTTTGAATATTGGTATTACATTGGCTTTTTTTCCAATCCAAGCGGCACATCCCCAGACCAATCTGAAAAGATGAGAAACAGTGGTCTAGATAGAACTGACCTAGCTCTTTCTTTTAAAATCCGAGATGCAATCCATCTGGTCCTGGGGCTTTATTGATATTAATTTTCTCTAATTGTTTCCAGACCGTATCCTCTGTTAGCCAATGTGAATACTCTTCATTTCTTCCCTGCTATAATTACAATCCCTACTGTAAGGACAAGGATTTTCAACAGTAAAAACTGATGTAAAAAAATGGTTAGCAGATTAGCCCTTTCGCATCCTCTACAACCCACCTCAGCCCTATTATTTAATGGCCCCACATTCTCAGTCCTCATCTTTTACCATTTAACAGCATAAAAATTAGCTTTCCTCCTAAAGTTAAAAGTTTTTTTTAACCCAGTGCACTTTAGTTTTTTTTTGCAACCTATATTAAATGACACTATATCATGTCACTATTTCCTAACTTCCAATTACTTCATCTCCAAAATGAGCTCAGGGTTATTAGATTCACCAGATCCACAACGCATTCTGTCTAGTAGGAACTTCTAACCATCTGTGAAAGAAATGCTCATATAGGAAATTTAAGGAACTTTATACCTTTTGAGGTGCTGGCAGTTCCCTTACTCCAATCTATGTCAGGTGTTTAAAATCCCCCTTAACCAGAACATGCCCCATACCTGCAGCCTTCGCCAACTGCATATGAGATTCATTTCCACCTCCTCCCGGCATTTGGCGGCTTATAACATACTCCAACAATTAATTTACCTACCTTCTGGCTTCCTTACACAGGTCCACCATCCACCCATATTGTTTCTGCCGTATCGTTTACTCCCCCATCTATTCCATCTTTTAAATTTGGATTCAATTCCTGTTTTAACACTACATACATACTCCTCCTCCTTTCTTATTAACTCTGTCATGTCTAAATAAGGAGTATCCATCATATTTACTGTCCAGTCGTGTGAATCATTTAGCCATGATTCTGCTATAACCACACATCATATCCTTTCCGTTAAAGCTATTATTTCAAGTTCCCCCGTTTTTCCAGCCAGACTTCTTGCATTTGTAAACATACATTTTAGATTATCATTGATTTACTTCCATACATGGTCGTACATGCCTCCTTATCTTCTATGCTTCCCCTCCCCCTTCTCCATCCTCCATTGTGTGAATAGCCCTCTGATCCTAACTTCTCTATCTACCCCCTGTGTAGTTCAACATACCTCCCCCCATACCTAGTTTTAAATCTCCTCCAACCCCCTACCCATCTTCTCCCCACCATTGAGGTGCAACCCTTCTCTACTAAGAGCCTTTAGCCAACAGATAGTCAGCCTAGTTCTCTAAAAACCCAACCCCATCCCTTACACCACCCTCTTAGCCACGCATTTATACCCCTGAGCTCGCGTTGCCTTCCTAGCGTAGCACGTGGCTGCGGTAGTATTTCTGAAATCACTACCCTTGAGGTCCTTGCTTTTAATTTGGCCATAATTCTCATAAATCATTTTTAAGGACCTCACCTCCACCTCTAACTTTGTCATTGGCAACAATGTGAACCAAGACCACCGGGTCACTCTCAGCCCACCCAATAATCTGTCTACACGATCCACCACATGTTTGAACCCTAGCACCAGGCAGACAACACACTGTTGTTCGGCATGAAGGGTCTTGGCGACAGATTACCCTATCTACCCTTCTAATAATGGAGCTCCCTACCACTACCACACCTATCCTTCCTAGCCCCCTGTTCTCCCTTCCTTGTATTGGAGATGACCGTCCCCTGGATGCTCAAGGGAAGGCCCGTTCTATACATGCTGCTTCTGAGCCACTGTACTATCCATCTCCTAGGTTACTACTTTTCCTAATCCACCTCCATAGATACTAATTGTACCACCATCTCCATAGGATACTAATTGTACTAACCATCTCCATAGGGTACTAATTGTACTATCCATCTCCATAGGGTACAATTGTACTAACCACCTCCATAGCTACTAACTGTACCAACCATCTCCATAAGATACTAATTGTACTAACCATCTCCATAGGGTACTAAATTACTAACTGTCCCCTGGTATAAATTGAAAGTCTATTGAATTTAAGTGCATAAGTAACGGGCAATGTAAAAACAAATCTATGTCCCCCAGGTCTCAAAATCTGAAGATATTTAAAACTACAACTCCCACATTCCC
The DNA here is from genome assembly GCA_019447015.1 of Hymenochirus boettgeri. Lineage (NCBI taxonomy): Eukaryota > Metazoa > Chordata > Amphibia > Anura > Pipidae > Hymenochirus > Hymenochirus boettgeri. The sequence continues at coordinate 46,675 of JAACNH010001688.1, read as the reverse complement.
TACAAACCCACTCTACAACCGTAAAAGGAAGGCAGGCAATTGGATGGAGCTGGAGTTTTCAAACATCTAGAGCAGGGATAGGCATAAGATTTCAGATGTTTTTTTAACTCCCAGCATCTCTCTACAAGCATCTGCTGGGAAATATAGTTTTCAAAAATCTGGAGATCTACTGTTTGCCTATCCCTGATCTAGAGAGACACAAGTCATTAAAGCAACCTTCAGAATTTGTTGGAAGCAGAGACTGAACCCACCAAGGGAACGTTCAAATTTCTATCTAAACCACCCTTTATCTGCAGATAATGCTTTAAATGATTCCTTTTATGTAAAGAGTAGATATAGACTAGAACTCGAACCCAAAACCCGAGTTCGAGGAAACTATTTGAGTTCGAACGGACCCAGACTTCTCAACTATCCCGAAACCCGGATTTCTCGGAACGTTCGTATTTTCGGACTTTCGATATTATCAAATGTTCAATTGTTTGATGCTTGTGGATTCGAGAATTATCACATTTTAAAAAAATGATGCCCACAAGTTCAAAATCAACACAATGGCGCTAATAATTGCCAGCCCCCTGGGTATAAAGCGCTGTTTGTTTGTCAGTGTGTGTTGGAGGTGTTTTATTGGAAACCTGACAGTGTAAGAGTTGGAGTACTTTTTGAGCTTTCTGTGTGGATTTCAGTGTGGGTGGTTTAGCACTTGTTGTTAACCACCCCTGTATTCACACATCTTTGAGACCCAACAGTCCTTTTTAAGACTAACCCCCCTATTATTTTTTGTGTTAGACCTTTATGGTCTAGGTTTCCTGTTTTTTTGTTTGTTTCTTATCTGTGTTTCACAGGTCTGTGTGTTTTGTATACTGACAGTGCTGCGTTCAGCAGTCTGATTTGCTGTTTGCTGTCAGTTGTGCCTGTGTCATGTTTTGTGCTTTTAGTGTAAAAAAATAAAATAAAAAACAAATATCTATTTGTTGTTTTGTGTAAAAAAAAAGCTTTGTGTTTATTTGTTTGCGCTTCTGTGTGTGTTACTGTGTGTTTTGTCCTCTATGTCGTTTTGGGGCGCTTGGTCTTTTGTGTTTTTGTGTATTGTGTGTGTATATAATATCTATATATATATATATATATATATATATATATATATCCATATATTTATATCTAATAGGAGATTGCATTGTGTTTGTAGGAGCTCTACCAATGTGGTGGGGGTATATGATATTACTCTAGAAGTTCAATTTCAGTAGAAAACCTCCCAGGTTTCCCCAAGAGATGGATCCAGGGCTCATTTTAAAGGCTTTTTTAGCCCCGCAAACTGTGTTAAAATAAGGCAAATTAGAAAACAGGGAAGCTATAGCTGGAGTCCTACAGTAGAGGGACGAACGGGAGCTGCACCTTCAAACATCGGTGGCACTGCCAACAAGAGTGCCTGGGCCAATCTTTTGGTATATGAACTTGCATTGCTACCTGGGCCAGGAGCACCCTGATAGAATGTCGTTTGCAGACATCGCTAAAGCACAACGGAAAGAGCAACGACTCTATCCTATACAAAGCTGAAAAGAGGCGTATTCTGGACACAGTAGCGACACTGGAAGCTTACTTTTTGGGGCCTACCGAAAAAGACTGCCACAGAGACTAGAAATCCTAAGAAAAAGGGAACAAGTCTGAAATTACATAGTGTGGCCCTGAAAGAGTACCTTGGCTGATAGGATTCCAAGGGGCCTAAAAAGCCTGCGCCCATGCTCTGCCAAGATGATCAGGAATATCTGCAGAAATGGTACAGAATTTTGAATAAATGCAGCCTGGATCTGATCCTACTCACAGTTGCACTCTGCAAACCGGCTATCAAAAAAACACAACAGGAGATCGCTACCACAGAGGCTGAACTAAAAACTATTGTAAAGGCTGAAGAGCTTACCGGTATTCAGGATAGCTAGAGGCCAATCTCCTCGCGAAGGAGCAACTATTACAGATAAGCTAAAAAGTTCAGGAGACACCCGGGATTACGAGCTGCAGCAGGTTTACAGCTGGACAAGACAAGCACGTGGACCGCCGGCGCACAGGAGCGGAGGGAAAGCGTCCGGTCACCTAGCAACCACGAAGCAAGCAGCCGCGACCGACAGCATCGTCGTAAGGAAGCCCGGGGAACATAGCCGAAATCGACTCCTTCACGACACGCTTTCATCCAACTCAAGTAGATTTTTTAGGAGGAGCCCGCGGTCGGAGTGCATCCCCAAAGGAAAGAAGACCCCGGGACAAAAAAACAACAGACAAGCCGAGGAACAGACAAGGATCGAACATCATATGAGAACCATGAGGCACGATAAGAGAAAGAGGTACAAAGACTAGTTGTTAATATATCTAAAGTGCCATTAACCCTTATACAGACTGCCTTATTGGAAAAGGACTGGGATTTGCTCCCACATCCAAAGGACTTTGTTTGATATTAAAGTGGACTTATACAAATTCATTAGAACCTTAAGCTAAATGTGTTTTTAGTAAAATGTGTGTACACCCACAATCCACCCCTTTAAGAAAAAATCCACCTTGTACCAATATTGTCAGTAGCTCACTACAGGTCTTTGAAAATATGGTGATGGGGGATATTAAAAATTATCCTGGACAAAGGTTATAACAACCTATCCCATAGGGAAAGAGAGGCATTAAAAGAGTTAAAAAAGAATGATAATATTGTAATTAAAAAACAGACAAAGGGGGCGCTCTGGTTTATAATGGATAAGAACATGTATATAATGAGGCTAACAGACAACTGTGTAACAAACACACATTACACATTGACTCCGGGGATCCCACACACAAATTAGAAGGAAATAGACACTTATTGGAAGATCGTTTAGTCAAGACTCATTATAATAAGAAACTAAGAGTTTTTGATATGGAGCATCCTAGAACCCCTGTTTCTATATGCTACCAAAATACATAAATGCATAGAAAAACCACCAGGCCGCCCAATTGTTTCAGGCATAGGATCCCTTTTACAACCACTAGCAATATATTGACACTTTTTACAACCTATAGTTAAAGCAACAAGACCTGCCTTAAGGATACACTGAATTTTTAAGACATATCAAAAGCCTAGAGAAATAAGTGAACAAGCATACCTTGTACAATGGACATTGAGGCACTTACACCCATACCACATGACCTAGGGATGGAGTGTTAGAACGGGCACTGTGTATTGGGTATTAAACTAAATGATCTACTTTGATGGATCTGTTAATCTCTGCCTTACCAAAATTATTTAGGTTCTATGATAAATACTTTTTCAGACTCAAGGGACAGTATGGGTGCCCATTTTGCGCCACATATGCTAACATTGTGTAGTCAGACTTTGAAAGAAGGTGGGTATTGGGAACGACAGTTGGAAAAATAGATCAAAGGTTATACAAGATATGTGGATGACATATTCTAGTATGGGAGGAGAGACTTGACATCCCTAAAGAACTTTGAAAGATATATGAATGAGGCCCACCCACACTTAACTTCACACTAAACTATGATAACTAGAATTAATTACTTGGATGTGCGGATTATGAAGAAAGAATGTTAGCAACAGATTTATTACAAAGAAACAGATAGAAACAACCCTTAAAAGCAGACAGCTTTCACCCAGGAACACCATACAGAGTCTACCTTACAGTCAATTCCTAAGGTCCGGAGATTGTCAGTGAGGAAGCCATGTGTAAGCAAAGCAGAAGAAATGAGTAAAAAAATTCAGTGATAGAGGATATGACAATAGACGTTAAAAAAACAACTTGAGAAAGCAATGGCAATCGAAAGGGAATCTCTCCTGAAGAAGAAAAAGAGTAGGTAAACTAGAACAAAGAACACCATTTGTAACCACGTATAATATTAATTCCAACAGAATAGGCAAATTCTGAAAACAATTGGAAATACTACAAGAGATCCGGACTACGGGAAACTTTTGCTGAACCCCCTCTATTATCTTATAAAAGGCATCTAATTTAAGTACCCACCTAGTGAGAACAGACATGGTACCCCCCCTGAGAACGAAACAGCTGTTTTTGGGCACACCCCAACAAGGGACTTCCCATGTAGGAACTGTGGCATTTGTAATTCCTTATAAAGTAATTATGTATACCATCCCAGCAAGGGTAATAAATATATCTTAAAGATTTCGCCACATGTAAACAAAGGGAGTAGTATATCTGATCAAATGCCCTGTGGAAAAGGTTATGTGGGAAAACAAAGAGGAGGTTAAAACCAGGATTGGAGAACACAGGAGATGTATATCTAGTATGATGGTAGTGTCTCAAGATTAGAGACACCGTTGAGTAAACATTTTTCATTAATGAAACATCAAGTCTCCCAAATGAAATGGCAATTACTAGAAGTCGTTAGGAACTTCTAGAGGTGGGGACTATAACATATGCTCCTTAAAAAAGAACAGAATGGATCGACAGACTCAACACACTCAATCCTTGGGGCCTGAACGAGGATTCGGGTTTGAATAGCTCTTATAGGTTAGAGGTTGCTACTTCCCTTAACTAGGTAACTCGTTCATTGTGATCATTATTAATAGTTAGAAATATCGTTCATGTATTAGCTACAGGATGTAAGATAAGTTTGCTTGACACAATGTAATTGGATACATATAACCTTTTTCTGATTTTGAAAAGGTGATGTTCGACACCTAGTGGTGGAATAATGGTATACCTGAATAGGATTACCTGTATGGATCAGTGAATAAGACACAATATGTTCCATACTTTTAATTATGGTTTTATTACTATACACTGTTATATTGCATTTTTTATTTTCACAGCCACAGAAAAAGAGACGTCCACATCATTCCCAGGCAAACTTTGTTCACTTTCTATATGTTGGACTTTAAAAGGACATTATGAACACATGGAATTGATATATTTGTAGACACTTGTGATTACATATCTGTATTGTCACTACAGTTTGGGTTGCACCATCCCTCCCACTTATGAAGAGGGAGGAGTTAGACTTGACTTGTGGTCTACTTAAGGTGAAGGGCACATTGTTGTAGTTATACCTGATGAAGGAGACATAGTGCTCTCCGAAATGTTGTTCGTTTGTGTGATATAATAACAGTCAAACCTGAAGATAAGTGTGCGCTTCCATATCTAAATCCTCAGCAGATACCTCTAGTCACTGTCAGTCCTCAGTTTGTATGTGACCAAATAAGAATGTCCCATAAATCCCAGTTTTTTTCCTTATCACTATAGGATTGGAGTTCCTATTTTTATTATTATATCTCCTGCCAATAGATTATTATTTTGCAAAGGGAGTTGCACTTTTATTATTCTAAATGAGCCACCTAGACGTTCCTTAGATGGCAACCATGGCCCTATATCTACACTGCAAGGTGTCCTTGTGGTTCTGCACACAGTCAGTGTCATTTCTGTAATTGTCTTATCACTTAAGAGATGAAATTCACATAAATAGGTCTAGCTCTGTATAGACGTGGATCGTTGGGCTGACCCGTGGTGTGTGACTGATGAATGGAGACATTTTCGAACCAAGACTCATTTCTACTACAATAAATAGTTGTACAGACATGTGATTGCGGGTCTGACCCGTGAGGCGTGACTGAGAGATAAATGGCTGTTTTCAGCGATTATCTTTTGGTCTTTGTAGTTCGGTCAGGCATTGAGTCAACCAAGCGTCCATGGACCAACCGATAGTCACACAGGTCCTTCCAGACCAACAGACTATGGGCCAATAAAGTTATTGATAGTCTGCAAGTCTAAAGAAAAAGTGCAACTTACTATCTACCCAAGCCATAAATTGAACCTGTTTGGCAGCGATGTATATGTTTTAGATAAATGGTATGATAAGGTATTCTGGGCATATTGCATTGTGGGAGCCTGGTAATGGATGAGATGATATATCACCCTGATTACCTACGCAGATCTACTTGCATTAAGCAAACCCAGCGAATTCCTTCTCCTGGAACTGTAAGATTATACGGCTGTATCTACAGTTCCTCCTATAGAAATCCCACTACAGGGTGTTATATAGTGAGTAATGTACCCCCTACTGTTAAATTATAAGGATTATAAATAAGTCACCGAGGAGTTCCGTGACCATATAAAAGCACGAGGCTGCAGGCCGAGTGCCTTTTATACAGGCACAGAACTCCGAGGTGTCTTCTTATATCTGTTAATTCACCCTTTTTCGAGTTTTTTTGTCAGACATTCCCTGCCTGTTCTGTGTTAACAGACAACACAGTGACCCCCCCCCCCCCCTTCTTAGCTTCACACATACTCCTTTTTGCCTGTACAGTAACTCATTGGGCTTCCCCCTCCTCAACCCCCCTTTAACCCTTTCATGAAGTCAGAGCAGCACACTCGCAATTTTTCATTTTCCCTCCCCCCGCTGTCAGGAAGAGTTACAGCTAATTAACTATCACTTCACTCTCCGCCCCCTCTGCTTCCACAACAGAATTCCTGGGCTGAGGATGACTCAGCATGAGGTTGGGCGTGCTGCATACGGACTCCACAGTGAGTAAAAGGCACGGGGCATCACTACCTTGTTATAATCGGCGCGCTACTACGCAGTAGCGCGCCGATTATAACAATATTATTTACAGTTGGGTCCCATAGGGATCCATGGAGGGTGGGTTATAAAGGCGTACCTCTAGGTACGAACCCTGTAAGTAAACATTTCTTCCAAGAATGGACCAAGGCCCCTATAAAGTGCAAATATTGGAAGTTGTGAAGCCCAGAACAAGAGATGGTGCTATAAGAGAATTTTACTGAATAAACACGCTGGATTGATGAATTACAAACTATCAACCCAAGGGTATGAATGAAGATGATGGATTAAACTAGTCCGATGGCCTCCCACTCTGTATATATAACCACATGGATTACATACATTTTATCAGAATGCATTGTATTTATTACATATTTATCAGCTATATGCAAAATATATCTAGTTTTTACATCTTTTTATTCAGGAATATCGCCATCTACCGGATGAAAGAGAAAATTCTATACATAAGAGATTATGGATAACTTTATGGTTGTTATAACATATATTAAGAGACCTTTTTTATGTCGACACGGACGGAACACGGATGGCAACTTTTGCACTTCAGATAAAATAAGTGCACTAAATATATGCATGTATTTTTTTACATATGGATGGTATAAAATGTTTTAAATCCTTTAAATAAAGCTGATTTTTCTATTGAAATCGCTATAACATGTCCCCATAACTATATAGACTTGGGAAATGCCACTTACATCTGTCCCCTGTCTGGGTCTCTTTATGAAGCTGCTGTAAAGACCATGAACGGATGTGTTTCTGTGTTATGTATTGCAATGAGGTTTATACTTTCAGTTTCACTTTCACTGTAGAAGCCTTGGCTTTGTACTAAGCTTAATCTGCATTCAGCACCTCTTCCTCGAGTCTAATAAACAGGTTTCCAGACAGCCGCCCTTTGTGTAGCCAGTTTATTTCATTCCGGTAAATGAGGAAATGTGACCTAATTTCAATTGGAGATCAACGTATCGGACCCATTTGAATCATATTGTTCCCTTGAACATTCCCCTTATTCAATATCTTTTTTTTTATATTCTCGATTGGAATTTTCTAGTTTTAAAGTTTTTACTGTTACGATTTTCAATGATAAAATCATCGGTGGTCTGCGGATTTCCGAAAACCGTCAGTTCTAGGTTAAATCATTCTGCAAACCCCAAACTAGATTTTTGGCTTTTAGGGGGGAATTCCTGGGCATTAAAGTGCTAGACACCTACAAGCTATTGTACCACAATACACTGATTGTTGGCAAGACGTTGCCACTGCTATTTTGCAGTTGTTTGTTGATTTTTTTCTGTCCCATGGACTTTGGGTAATTTAATGGTCAGAGAACATTGAGAAAGTCCCTATAGAAGTGACCGTGTCTTTTTAGGTTTGAGATTCTTTCTTCTGTTTCGCTCACTATGTCTGAGCTTGGCCAATCTTACAGAATAGCGAGAAGTCCGATATACAAGACACCAAGTTTTTTTCAAGACTTTGGTGCCTCTTGAATAGCTGCCAGGACCTCGTGCTGGCCCTCAGGCAGTGGGTCAGAAGCAGCCTGTGATTCTGCTTGATAAGTGGCCATACCTTCAGGGTCTGGTCTGTGGCTTTCGGAAAGTAGCCCGCAAGGGGTCCGTGGATGTGTTCAGTGGGAGCCTTATTAGGGCCTACCCATGTGTGGCAACCAAACCTCAATGTGGATGCCAGCTTAGGAGTTTAATGTGCCCCAAGTATTAATCATGCAGGGCTATATCTGGATACGCCTCATCCATCGGCTGTTCACTCCGCCCCTCCCTCAGTAGAACTTTTAGTGTTTTAACCCCTCCCTGTTTGGGGTACCAACAAGGCTCAGTCATTCAGCCTTATTGTCTCTATTGTCCTTTGGGTCTGGACAACTCATTATTTTATTTGGACTCCAGTATCACCTGTATGCTGATGACACTCATATTTACAGCTCTGCCCCAGATCTCCCTACACTCAGGTCCCTAAACTGCCTAAGTTGCCATTTCTGCTTTCATGTCTTTCCCGCTTCCTCAACTGAATATGGACAAGACTGAACTTGTCATTATTTCATCCTCAGGATCATTCCCTTCCCTAGATTCCAATTAATGTTAGCAACATGCCCATACCTTGCCTCCAAGTTTGTTGCCTGGAATTATACTGGATGCAGACCTTTCCTTACAACCCCATGTTACACCACTACGCCAACTCCCTCGGTTTCAAACTCAAAAACCATTTCTTATATTTCAACCTTTTGGAATATGCGGTGCAGTTTTTTGAACCCCATATAAAAAGGGACATCTTGAAATGGAAGGCAGTTCAGAGAAGGGCAAACTAAATATACTAAGGGGATTGAGGGGCTTAAATATGCATGGCAGATTAACAGTTTAGGTCTGTTTACATTGGATGAAGCACATGTTTGTGTGGGGATATGAATCACTTTATAAAAATTATTAATCGGGCCATAAATGACTCTACTGTTCTTGTTTACTCAAGGGTCAATATCAGAGGGACTCGTGGACATCCTTTAAGGTTTGGAGAACAAGAATTTCATCTTCAGTTAGGAAAGTTTCTTTAACAGTGAGAACGGTGAAACTGTGAAGCTGCCTTCCAGCAGTGTGGTAATGGCAGTTCATTAAATCGCTTACACAAGGCCTGGAGTTTCAAAATAAATAATATTGAAAAATTACTGGTATTAATACAATACTGTAGTTCTGGTTGGTACATGGATACCTATTAATATGGAGATTAACTGGTATTAATCCATATCTGTAAGTTCTGGTTAGTACAGGGATACTATATAATATTATGAATTACTGGTATGTAATACATATACTGTGTTCTCGGGTTGGTACAGGGATACTATTAATACTTATAGAATACCTGTCTTAATACATGTACTGTGAGTTCTGGTTTGGTGGCAGGGATACTATATAATCTTGAGAATACTGTATTAATACATATATATGTTTCTGGTTGTGTACAGGGATACTAGATCATATATTGAGAATTACTATGGTATTAATACATATACTGTAGTTCTGGTTGGTACAGGGATACCATTTTGTACCTTACCTGATCTTACATACACTATCCTAGTAGTTCTGGTTGATCCATGGATACTTTCTGATTGCCGTTGGATCAGGAGGCTCCCCCCCCCCCCCCTTGCGCTTATAGCTCGGGGGTTTATGTTTGCCGTCCTCTGGCACAACTTTTATGTATGTTCTCTTTGTCCCTTCCTTTCCACGCAATGCTAGCCAAAATGCCTAGATCAGTTTCTAATCATAATCCCGGCTTGACAATGTAACACCCTCCTGATGTGTTACCACCAATTCCATCTTTAACTTTCTTTCTCATCACAGCTCCTCTCTGTCAGGTCTCTCTCCACTCGGGTTCCCTCACAAAACGGACGCAGTTAAAGCTGCTTAAACCTTCCGCCTCAGCCATGATATTCTTCTCTAATCACCTTGTTATTGCACCTACATTTTAGACTTATGCCTTGCACTGGCCCACCTTTCTCTGGAACTGCTTTCCTATTCTGTCCAAATCAACATTATAACCATATAACCTGGAATAATTACACTACCCTCCCAATAACCCACACTATTATACCCACTAATCAACTCCACTGCCTGCTTACACGCTAATGACTCATGTCACCTTATGTCTCATCCACCCCCATATTCCTCTAGACTGTAATTCTCTCTGGGCAGGGCCCTCTTTCCTATGTATCACTGTCATGCTGTTAATAGTTTTTTCACACTCTGAGTTTGCTGTATGTATATTCTACCCACTGTACCCTTTATGTAAATGTATGACTTTGTATTATTATGTACTACCCTTGTACTACCCCTTTATTATTCCTTATTATATAAATATCATTTATATTCTTCATAGGAGATTGCTTGAGTTTTTTAGGAGCTACCAATGTGGTGGGGGTATAGGATTACATATCTGAAGGTGTAGATGTTGTGTGTACTATCTCACTATTACCTTTAAATGGGCCATCAGTAATTGTCTATTTTTTGCACGGACTTATATTGGTACAACACAAAATATACAAAATACATAAACTTTTCAGAGTGAGACCCTATTTGAAAAATGAATGGTCAAATGTCAGCTTAAACCACACCCCTGGGATCTGCTCCATGTGACGTAGCGTATCATCCAGACCGGTTTTCGTGCTGCTACCCGCGATGTGATGTTGTATTGTAATAGGACATATACACCCAAGGTTCTTATAACTCACCTCCAGCCTGCAGGTGTTGTCAGTGGTATAAAAGACAAAGATATCCCTGCTCTCTATGGTAGGAGGGAGAAAGTGAAAGGGATTGTGGTCTGTGCTTTGGAGAGATTTGACTGCAACACAGATCCTGTGTAGAAGATCCTGTGTATAAGACCCTGTTTTAAGAATCCTGTGGTAATAAGACCCTGTGATAAGACCCGTGTAATCAGATCCTGTGTATAAAGATCCATTGTGATAAGACCCTGTGGTATAATACCCGTTGATTAAATCCATGTGGTAGTAAGATATCTGTTCTAAGACCGCTGTGTATAGGATCCTGTGTATAATCCTGTTACCACTGTTTGACACGATTATTGGACCACAATTTACCCTTCATTGTATACAAACTCTGACATAACGGATAGTGTACCCACCGCTTACACGACAACAATATACAGACCTGGTCATATATAAAGTGGTGCACCATCGACAGGCACCCAACGGACACCACCTGATTAATAAAAGGTGTAGTTCTACCACTGACACTGATAGGCAGGTAGGTAGGCAGGTATAGTTCTGAGACTGATAGACAGGTGTAGTTCTACCACTGACACTGATAGGCAGGTAGGTAGACAGGTGTAGTTCTACCACTGATACCTGATGAAGGAGACATAGTGCTCTCCGAAACGTTGTTCGTTTGTGTGATATAATAAACAGTCAAACCTGAAGATAAGTGTGCGCTTCCATATCTAAATGCTTGTGCTATAGCTGGGAGTCCTACAGGTAGAGGACGAACGGGAGCTGCACCTTCAAACATCGGTGGCACGTTGCCAACAAGGAGTGCCTGGGCCCAATCTTTTGGTATATGAAGTTCTACCACTGACACTGATAGGCAGGTAGGTAGGCAGGTATAGTTCTGAGACTGATAGACAGGTGTAGTTTTACCACTGACACTGATAGGCAGGTAGGTACATAACTATATGGATAGGTAGAGGTAGAGTATATGTATGTGGGTACAGATACTGTAAGTAGCCATGGCACATAGATACACATCAGTACCATATACAGTCAGAGTTGTTTAAGGGGCCCCAAACCATATTCTTCTAATAGTCAAGAATCAGGTGCCAGGGGCCCCACAAGGTTGTTTCTTTATATAGTAGAACTGGTGATGGTGGAGAGACAGGAGCCTAATGATGTTTGAGACCCACAAGGTTGTAATAATCCTTGTCCCCCCTCAATAGGACATAATACGGGGCTCAGTGGGAGACCTTTATACATGGATTATATCCGACTAATTAGAAAGTGTGTGATCTAATCCCCATCCATCACCTGGGAGATGGGAGAATAGAGCGGGGATTAAGGAAGGTTGTGCAGGTAGTCAGGATGGAGGAGGTGTGTTACCATTGGGGACCAGTGTGGGATAAAGATCCCCAGCATCCCCAGTATAAAGAGAGAAGAATGCATTTCCTATTATCAGCCCCCACGTCAACTATGACGCTCAGTCAGGAATTTGCTGGGAATAAAAACCCACCGGACAATAGAGACCCCCATAAATTCCACCGTCCTATAGCGCAGGCAGTCAGTGGGATAAAGGGAGATATTTTATAGGGACAAAGGAGGGAGTCTGGCCTGGTAACGGCCCTTTGTAACAGGGGCTAAATTTAATCACGTCCAAGTGATGGATGATAGGCCCTGGGTGTCAGGACATAATAGAGATCCCTAAACTTACGTCATAGGCAGGGGGGAGAGATGGAAAAATCCTGTAGAGAATGGGAGGTAGGACTCAAACAGGCCAGCGGCAGGTGACGGGTTAAAGGGAAACCAGAGTTCATTATCGTGGTGGCTGCAAAGGGGTTAAAAGAGAAGTTTTGTGGGAAAACACATGAAAAGGAAATATTTGTGTCTCAGTAGGGATGGGGTTAAATTAGGAACGTCAAGGGTTAACAGGGGCGCCACTTTGTACTATTGACATGGGGATGGAGTCAAGGGGTTAAATGGCTACAGATAATCCAAGAAGGGAAGAGTTAACTACTCTCAGACGGACGCTGACAAAATGCTACATGTAGGGTCCCGTTATCGGTGACTGCCGGGGGGCTTTAGAAACCGCACTGAACGTGTTCAGCCATTGGTCTAAAAGTGTGCAGCAGGGGGCATCACTACCACGGGGGGCTGGGAGCCAAGGGGGCCCCATCTTCTTATTTTTCCTATGACAGATGTAGCCCCTCCCAGAAACCCACTGTGGCCCCATTATAGTTTTGCCGGGGGGCCCAATGATTCCTAGTTAGGCCACTGGTTTGGAGAACTATGAACAAGGCTGGGGTTAAATAAGCACAGTCAGTTTATACTGGAGTTCTAAAGGGGTTAATGTGCAGAGCTGGGCACATGGGAAATATATACAGCTGTCCATAGCCTAGACAGAAAGGGGTTAATATGCAGATTTGTATACGGTACGTGTTATTGTGTGAATTCCTAGAGCTACATAGATCTTGGTTAGAAGGGGTTAATATGTATGGATAAATATACCGTGACCTGGATGGATGAATATTACAGATATACCGTGACCTGGATGGATGAATATTACAGATATACCATGACCTGGATGAATGAATATTGGTACGTCTATGAGCGCTCAGTCGGGCTGTATCACCTGATCATAGACCAAATGAGATTTATCTCTCAAGCACACACAGACACAGGTACACTCATCTACTGATACACCCCATATTCCACCTCATCCTTCCATTTCCATTGTACACATACCTAAATCATTAATAGTCATTAATGCAAAAACACCCCCAATCCCTCCCAGACATTGGTACACACACCCAACTAGTGCACCCTTACATGCACTAGTGCACCCTTATACCCACTAGTGCACCCACTACAGCCTTCCATTTCCATGACAACCATACCTGAATCAAAAAAGGGTCATATTTAAAAAAGAGAGAAAAGTTGCAAAAACTTTTTGCTTTCGCTTACCGCATGGTTTTTCGGCAAAAACACAGTTTACGTGGTTTAAAAAGGTGGCATTAAGAAGTGGCGAAAACTTTTCCGCTACCTTACCGTGTCCGTAGTCTATGGTTATATACCGTGTTCCCGGCGTCATCTGTTATTACCTGGTCCCCGTCATAATCTGTTATATCCGTGTCCCGTCATATCTGGTATCATACTTGTCCCCGATTATCGTATCTGTTACCTGACGTAACTTGTCCCCCCATCGTATCTGTATAGACCGTGTCCCCATCTATCTGTATACCGTGTCCCATGATAGTAGACCGTGTTCCCATCGTATCTGTTTATATACCGTGTCCCCTGCAGTATTCTGTATATTACTGTGTCCCCATCGTATATGTTATATCACGTGTCCCCCGTCGTATTCTGTATTATACTTTGTCCCCATCTATCTGTATCTGTCCTCCGTATGTTATAACCGTGTGCCCCATCGTAATCTGTTTATATAACGTGTCCCGGTCGTATGTTATATACCGTGCCCTCGTGTTACCCGTAGTATGTTTATTACGTGTACCCCGTGCTTATCTGTTATATACGCGTGTCCCCGTCGTAATGTTATTATACCGTGTCCCCACATCCGTATCTGTTATATACCGTGTCCCCGTCGTATCTGTATTACCATGTTCCCCGTCGTATCTGTTTATACCGTGTCCCCCCTCGTATCTGTTATATACGTGTCCCCGTCAATCTGTTATATACCGTGTCCCCGTCGTATCTGTTATTATAACCGTGTCCCCGATTCGTATCTGTTACAACCGGTCCCCTCGTCTGTATATGTTAGCATACCGTGTCTCCCGTCGTATCTTATTGTTACCCGTCCCCGTGTTTTTATATACCGTGTCCCAGTCGTATCTGTTATATACCGTGTCCCCGTCGTATCTGTATATATACCGTGTCCCGTCGTATCTGTTAATACCGTGTCCCCTCGATCTTTATATCCGTGTCCCCGTCGTATGTATCCGTTCCCCCGGATATGTTTATATATACCGTTGTCCCCGTCGTATCTGTTACATACCGTGTCCCCGTCGTATGTTAATACCGTGTCCCCATCGTATCTGTTATATACCACCCCGCGTCCCCGTCGTATCGTTATAAATACCGTCCCCGTCGTATCTGTTAATACCGCGTCCCCGTCGTATTGTTTATATACCGTGTCCCGTCGTATCTGTTATATACCGCGTCCCCGTCGTATCTGTTATATACCGCTCCTCCCCGTCGATCTGTTATATACCCGCGTCCCGTCGTATCTGTTATATACCGTGTCCCCGTCGTAATCTGTTTATATACCGTGTCCCCGTCGTATCTGTTATATACCGTGTCCCATCGTACTGTTAATACCCCCATCGTATCTGTTACATACGTTTCCCCATCGTATCTGTTACGAACCCTACCGTTTCCTTTCCCTTCCTCCAAAACCGGTCTTTTCCGTTTCCTTCCCTCCTTCCCATACATAATAAAACCGTTTCTTCTTTCTTCCTCTTTTTCCCGTGTCCTGTTACAACATAATAACCGTTTCTCCGTCCAGGAACCCGTCGGAAAATGGAAATGCCACTTAAGTCTTTTGACTTGGGGGGTGCACCAGGAGCAACCTTTTCATGGTTAGGAGGTGTCACTGTCTGTAGATGGGGTTTGGAACAAAGCAACCAGTTAGGGTTTTTTGTGTACTTGTGGGGGATAGAGGGATGATTTAAGGAGGGCCAGTGGATGAAACTAACTTTGGGGCATATTTATTAAAGTCTACATTTTTTCTAATAGTTAATACGGCGAACATCGCAGCAAAAACAACGGCTTTTTTTGAGACTTCTTTTTGCGGGTTATTTATAAAAAAGCAGGGGGACAGCATCTGAAAAACGTGAATAGGTGTGATAAAGAGCGAAAAAAGTATCGCAGGCAAAACGCAGAGACGCATAAGATGACTGCATTTGCAAAAACATTTGAAACGCGAAAGGCCACGATTAAACACAATATACCCAAAAAATGCCACCTCACCTATGTTAAACATAGTAGTAAGGTCATTTTATGAATGCTGTTTTAATTCTTTATGCATTAAAAAAATCGTGAATTTTTGAAAAACAATCCAAAATCCCAATAACAGAATGGTAAAAAAGATCCCTTGTCGCTACCTTCAAGTTGGAGGATAAATTATTCTTGCTCCAGTTAAAACACACTTTTGCTTTTATAAATCGATTTATGGCCTTTTCGCTCAAATTACCATTGCGATATATATTGGCGAAGTATGGCGAAGGGAAAAGGGTGTAGCGAGACGGTATGTAACAGATACGACGGGGACACGGTATATAACAGATACGACGGGGACACGGTATATAACAGATATGACGGGGACACGGTATGTAACAGATACGATGGGGACACAGTATATACACAGTATATAACAGATATGACGGGGACACAACATACAAAACCAAACATATTTTGCTGCAGATATTTTTTAAATATTTCTCTTTGACTAAAGATATGTTGGATATTGTTAAAAGGAATTTCATATGGCTAGGCTAGCTTCAGCTGGTTTGTTAGGTGGGGTTAGACTAGTTAGCTTAGTTAGGGCCCCTCAGAGTCTATATTGACGTGGTGGCAAGCTTACAAATGTTTTCCCCGTCATCTTTCTTTGTAGAGAAAGTGTGTTTTATGTATAAACCCAACTGAACTGTATAAATAAATGTTTCTGAATAGAAAATTATAAAAAACGTTACCACACCCATCACAGAAGCCACGCCCACACACAAAGCCACGCCCACTTTGCCCGCGCGCCGTTGCGCATCCGCCTAGGAGCGGCATTCAAACATTTGAGACCCTAGGGACACCCCTGTCGGTACCTTGTGAAATATTGTGTTTGTCTCAAAAAAACGTTTAGCCAACAGTGTTTCTCTTCTGTATGGATCTGATACAGTTTTACTTTTTTAAAAACATTTAGAAAAAAGTTTCTACGGGTTCTGGATGGATCGAACGACGTGATCACAGATTATCAGTCTGTCTGACTGCACAGTGCTCTGTTCCTATTGGTTGGTGATTTGCATATTAATCATGTCCTGTATTTCCTTATAGCAGGTCACACCGTGCAGAGAGAGGGAGAGATCAGAGCGGGGAAGTGAGTGAAACTGACAGATGGAACCCAGCAATGTCCTGTTCACCTGGATCTTTAGCACTGTACTAGGTAATGGATCTTAACACTAATACATTGTATCTATATCACTGTACTAGGTAATGGGATCTTAACACTGATACATTGTATCTATCACTGTACTAGGTAATGGATCTTAACACTAATACATTGTATCTATCACTGTACTAGGTAATGGATCTTAATACTGATACATTGTATCTATCACTGTACTAGGTAATGGATCTTAACACTGATACATTGTATCTATCACTGTACTAGGTAATGGATCTTAATACTGATACATTGTATCTATCACTGTACTAGGTAATGGATCTTAACACTGATACATTGTATCTATCACTGTACTAGGTAATGGATCTTAACACTGACACATTGTATCTATCACTGTACTAGGTAATGTGATCTTAACACTAATACATTGTATCTATCACTGTACTAGGTAATGGATCTTAACACTAATACATTGTATCTATCACTGTACTAGGTAATGTGATCTTAACACTGATACATTGTATCTATATCACTGTACTAGATAATAGATCTTAACACTAATACATTGTATCTATCCCTGTACTAGGTAATGTGATCTTAACACTGATACATTGTATCTATCGCTGTACTAGGTAATGGATCTTAACACTAATACATTGTATCTATATCGCTGTACTAGTTAATGGGATCTTAACACTAATACATTGTATCTATCACTGTACTAGGTAATGGATCTTAACACTGATACATTGTATCTATCCCTGTACTAGGTAATGTGATCTTAACACTGATACATTGTATCTATCACTGTCTAGGTTGATGGAATCTAACACTGAACATGTATCCTATCACTGTACTAGGTACTGGATCATTACATTAATACAGTATCTATATCACTTACTAGGTAATGGATCTTAACACTGATCATTGATTCTATCACTGTCTAGTAATGCGCAGCTTAAACACTAATACATTGTAATCTATCCCTGTACTAGGTAATGCGTCTTAACCACTGAATAACTTGTATCTATCACTGCTAGTTAATGTGTATTCTTAACACTGATATACTGTATGCATCACCTGTACTAGGTAAATCGGATCTTAACCACTAATACCTAGTGTATCTATGATCACTGTACTAGGTAATGGGATCTTAAATCATGATACATGTATCTATCACGTACTAGTTTGGATCGTACACCTGATAACATTGTATCTATCACTGTACTAGGTAATGGATCTTAAACACTAATACATTGTACTCGATCACTGTACTAGGTATGCGTCTTACCTAATACATTTTAATACATCATGTACTACTGATAACGTGTCTAACAATGGATCTTAAATAACATTTTATTATATCACTGATACTAGGTAATGGGAGTTCATAACACTGCACATTAGCTATTCGAATCACTGTACTAGGTAATGGATCTTAAACACCGTACATTGTACTCTCCCGTACTAGGTAATGTGCATTTAACACTGATACATTGTATCTATCCTCTACTAGAGTAATGTGATCTTAACACTGTAACATTTATCTATCACTGGTACTCGGTAATGTGATCTTAACACCGGATACTTTGTATCTATCCCGTACTCAATAGTAAAGTTGATCTAACATGATACATTGCACTAACACTGTACTAGGTAATGTGATCTTAAATACGATATACTGTAATCTATCCTGTGTATTGAGTGTTTAATGAGTTTCTTACACACGGCCAAACATTGTTATCTATCACTGTACTAGGTAATGTATACTTACACTGATACATTGTATCTATCCCTTATAGAAGCTACCTGATACATGGAGTCATCATGTTAGCCGCATCTTAACACTGATACTATTGTATCTATCACTGCTACTAGTCATGGACTTACACTGATACTTGTTCTATCACTGACTAGGTGATGTGATCTAAAATAATAACACGATAATAATTGTATCTATCCACTGCTAAGCGTAAGTTGTCTAGACCTAAAAACACTAATATGACTAGTACTGATCACCTGTTTGTCATCCGCGACTAACATGATCCATTTACTATCATGTACAGGTATGATCTTAACACTGAATTGAGCACCTGTATAGGATGGGAATCTTAGGCACTAATGACATTAGAACGTATAAACTGCAACGTAGATAATGTGATCCTAACCTGATTACATCGTATCTATACCCTTTACTAGAATGGGATTTACACAGATACATAGGATCATTAACGCTAGTAGCAGGATAGATACAAGCTATCTGTGTTATAGATCCATTCCTAGTAAAGGGGATAGAATACAATGTATCAGTGATAGATCAATTGCTAGTTGGATAGATACAAGTGATCAGTGTTAGATCCATTACCTAGTACAGTGATAGTATACAAACACCTGGATACAATTGCTATCTATCATTGGTACTAGGTAGATGTGAATCTAGATGTAACACATCGATACATTGTATCTTATCACTGTACTCAGGTAATGCGGATCGGATCTTAACACTGATACAATTGTATCTATCACTGTACTAGGGGTAATGGGGTCTGTAACACGATACATTGTATCTTCATCTAGTACATAGCTGTAATGGTATCGAACACGATACATGTATCTATATCACGCTTACTAGGTAATGTGATCTTAAACGGTATAATTGTATTATCCCTGGTACTAGGTAATGTGATGACTTAACACTGGAAACATGTTTGCTTCTGAATGGGCCGTGGGTTTGTGTGACGAGCAACCTCCCCCCCCCCCCCCATACGGTAATGGATCTTAACACTGATATAACTGTATCTATCCCTGTACTAGGTAATGTGATCTTAACACTGAAACCCTGTAATACTATCCACGTACTACGTGTAATGTGATCTTAAGACTGATACCATATGTATCTATCCCTATAACTAGGTAATGTGATCTAACACTGATAATTCATGATATCGTGGTATCTAACTGATTGACCTGATTATCATGTCAGCATGGATCTTTAACACTGATACTTGTATCTATCACTGTATAGGCATGGATCTTAACACTGATACTTTGTATCTATCACCTGTCGTAAAGTGGATCGAACATATATGAGCTCACTGACTAGTATGATCTACTTGATTCATTGGACTATCCCTGCTCCTAGAGTAAATGGATCTTAACACTGATAAATTGCCATCATCCTGTAATAGGTAATGGTCTCTAACACTTACATTGCATATCTATCACTGAATACTAGGTATTTTTTTTTATGATCTTCCACTAATACATTGTATCATATCACTGTACTAGTAATGGATCTTAACACTGATAAGCTTGCTATCTATCACTGTCACTAGGTATTGGATCTTAACCTAAGACATTGTATCTATACCCGGTACTAGGTATGGATTTAACACTGTAACTTGCTTCTATCACGTACTGGTAGGATCTTACGGCTAATCTTGATACTACTATGCACTATCTAGGTATCACGTCTATAACACATACATGGTACTACCGTCTAGGTAATGGATCTTAACACCATACAGTTGTCCATACTCGCACTACTAGGTAATGTGATCTTAACACCCTGATACATTGATCATCTATCACTGCTACTAGGTATGAATCTTAACATGATACATTGATCTATCACTGTATGAGGTAATGAACTTAACACTGATACATGGTATCTATCATCTTGTATAGGTAATAGATGTCTTCAAACCTTGATGACATTGTATCTATCACTGTGTACTAGTAATGTGAGTCTCCTAACACATAACATTGTATCTATTCACTGTACTAGGTACTGTGGATCTTAACACTATACATGTATCTATACCCCCTCGAACCTTTCCCCCCCCCCCCCCCCCCCCCCCCCCCCCCCCCTCCCTTTCCGAATTACTAGCGTATATGGATCTTACACTAATCCTTGTACTCTATCACTGTACTAGGCTACATGGATCTTAACACTAATACCATTGGTATCCTATCCCTTGTACTAGGTAAATGCGCATCTTAACACTGAATACAATTGTATCTATACACGGTACTCCGAGTGTAATGGATCTTAACACTAATACAAATATCTGTATCTATCCACTGTACTAGGTACATGGATCTTAAACACCGTATACATTGTATCTATCACGTACTCGGTATGGATCTTAACACTGAGCGCTACATTGTATCTATCCCATGTAATTTCTAGGTATTTACTCGATACTTTCTTTACACATGATACTAATTCATTTATCGGTCATCTACTGTACTAGGTGCATCATCGTTACAACTGTACTTGATATTTCATCTGTTAGAAACACTCTTGCACCTGTAATTGTATCTATCACTGTACTAAGTTAATTAAATCTTAACCACTGATACATTGTATCTGATCACTGCTACTAGGGTAATGGATCTTAGACCAGACCTAACTAAATTGTATTAATCACTGCACTAGTAAATGGTGTCTAACACTGATACATTGTATCTATCCTTTACTAGGTAATATTTAACTTAACCTGATACAATTGCTATGCATACCTGCTCAGGTATGCTATGTGATCGTAACATCTCGCAGTACATTTGTATCTACTCCCTGTATACATGATAACTAGTGATCTTAACACTGATACACTTGTATCTATTTATCACCTTTATCTAGTGTATCGGATCTTAACACTGATAAATTGTATTTATAATGTAACTAGTAAGTGATAAACACTGATACATTGCTATCTATCCGCTGTACATGTAGTGTGCAGTCTTAACACTGATACATTGGTATCGATCACTGTACTAGGTACGTTGGGGCTCTTAACATGATACAGTGTGGAGCTCTATCACTATACTAGGTAATAGTGATCTTTAACACGGTACATTGTACTATCCCTTCTGAGGTAATGGGATTCTTAACACTAGAAACATTGTATCTATCACCACCCGTATTGGTAATAGGAAATCTTCACACAGATATCATATGCATCTATCACTGTACTAGTTTAAATTGTATCTTAACACTGATATAACTGTTCTTCACTGTACTAGGTAATGCGATCTTAACACTAATACATTTGTATCTATATCCTGTACTAGGTAAGGGAATTTTAACACTGATACATTGTATCTAATCACTGTACAGTAATAATGGATCTTCACCCTCTTTGGACATTGTATCTATAGTCCTTTACTAGGGTATTGAATCTTAAACACTAATACATTGTATCTATCACTGTAACTAGGGATTGATTTAACACTGAGTACTTTGTATCTATCACTGTACTAGTAATGATCTTAACACTAATAAATACATTGTATCTATCACTGGTACTAGGTATGGATCTTACACTAATACATTGTAGCTATCACTGACTAGGGTAAGGATTCTTAACACTACTACATTTAGCTATATCACTGTACTAGGTAAATTGGGAGCTTACACTGATACCTTAGTATCTATCACTGTACTGGGTAATGGATCTTAACACCGATCCTTGTATCTATCCCTGTACTAGGTAATGTGATCTTAACACTGTACTTGTAAGCTATCACTGTACTAGGTAATGAATCGTAACACTGATACATTGTATCTATCACGGTACTAGGTATGAATCTAACACTGAACATTGTATCTATCACTGTACTAGTAATGAACTAACACTTATCATTGTCCCTATCACTGGACTAGTAATAGATCTTACACTAATACATTGTATTTATCACTGCACTAGTAATGGAGCTTAACACTGATACATTGTATCTTCCCTTACTAGGTATGGATCTTAACACTGATAAATTGGTATTTATAACCACTGTACTAGTTAATGTGATCTTAACACTGATACATTTCTCTATCCCTGTACATGTAATGTGAGCTTCCACACTGGAGACATTGTATTCCTAATCCGTTTCAGGTACTGATCTTAACACTGATAACTTGATTTAATACCTGTACTAGGAATTATCTTACACTTATACATTGTATCTAATCCCTGTACTATGTAATGTGAATTCTTAACGACTGATACATGTATACATATACTGTACTAGGTAAGTGATCTTAACACTGATACCATTTATCTATCACTATACTATTAACGTGTGAGTCTTAACAGGATACATTGTATCTCTCACCGTATTATAGGTATGGATCTACCACTGAATACATTGCCTCTATCCCTCTGTATATTTCTGTAGTCTTACACTGAGTATACTGTATCTTCACTGGTATAGGTATGGATCTTACACTAATACATTGTGTATAGCTATTCACTGTACTAGTAATGGGATCTTAACACTGATACTTGTATCTATCACTGTACTAGATAATGGTCTTAACCCTAATACAATTGTATCTATATCACACGTAGATAGCTAGGTAATGGGATCTTACAATGATACATGTGTATCTATCAACTGTACTAGGGTATTGGATCTTAACACTGATTACATTGTATCTAATCACTAGTACTTGTATGGATCTTACACTAATACCTATATCTATCACTGTACTAGTAATGGATCTAACACACTACATTGTATCTATCACTGTACTACGGTAATGGATCTTTAACACTACTACCTTTTATCTCTATCACGGTATCTTTAGGTAATGGGATCTTAACAGAAAAGACCGCTACATTGTATCTATCACTTAACAGGTATGGTCTTAAACAAAGCCGATCATTGTATCTATCCCTAATCCCTGTACTAGGAATGTATCTTAAACACGGATACATTGTAATCTAATCCCTGTACTAGTTGAATGTGATCTTAACACTGAAATAACATTGTATCTCTCACGTACTAGGTATGCTGATCTTAACACTGATACAATTTATTCTATCACGGTACTAGTCCAATGGAGCTTAACACGGATACTTTGTATCGATCACTGTAGCTGCAATGGATCATTAACCACTGATACTTTGGATCTAAATCACTGTACTAGGTATGTGATCTTAACACTGATACATTGGATCTATCTTATCATGTACTAGGTAATATGATATTACACTAATATACTGTATCTATATCCCTTACTAGGTAATTTTGAATCTAACATCGATACCAATTGTTCTATGCGACTTGTACTGGTTAATGGATCTTTAACATGATACATTGTATTTATCACTGTAAGAGTATGGATCGTATCACTAATACTTGTACTTATCACTGCACTTGTCGATTTGATCAAAGGAAAGAGGGTAACACTGATACATTGTATCTATCCCTTTAACTAGTACTGGGATCTTAACACAGAGACAGAGGATCCATTAACCTAGGTACAGTGATTGTTAGTTTTATATATGTCTGTATAATCACTTAGCCTAAAAGCATGCCATTTTGTTTTTCCGACTCCATTTTGGTGCACATAATACATTAGTCCTCTTTTTCTCAAAATGTACCCAAGCTGGACTAGCCCAATCTGTTTCTCAGGGCCAGAGATAATACGTTATTCAAGGTCTTCATGTTCTTCTGCCTCCTATGTCAAAACTTTTCTCTATTCTCAGCATCCAGACATTTTTATTATATTGTTTACAGACATAAAGTCTGGTAAGCCCTTTTTCCGGTCATGCAGTTTTCCTTTGTTTCATATATGCCAATGTATGACCCAAATAACTGAGATAGTTTCATGACCTGGCCCGGTGTGTGTCTCAATTCGTATCTCCCGCAGCTGTGAGGCTTTTTCATCATTGTTTCTAAGAAACTATGCATCAAATAATGGTTGGACCAGTGTAGATATATTATTCTTACAATTGGTGTCATTAAGTGGGGAGACAACTACAGGAATTGAGTATTGAACTTTATTAATTTAGGTTCTGTCTTGCTTGTTCCTGCAACTTGTAGCAGCACTGGTATAGAATTTTTAAAACTGGGTATTGAAGGTCGTACGCATGCCCCACGTCTTACAGATAGGTCTGTAATTAGAGTTCGTAAGTAGAAATGCCCGCAGGCTGGGACCTGTGGATCGAGTTCTCTTAAGGAGGGAGTTGCTTCGGTGTGGAGTTGTGAAATTCTGAAAGAGTTTTATTCCCTGAGTGGAAGTAAAAAACTTGGTGCTGTGTTCTAGAGAGTTAAGAGTTAAGGTAACTCCCCAGTGCGATCGCATTTTTTAGTTTTCTTTTGGAAGAGGGGAAAGGAGCCGTACAAGATATATTTTTTCCCCTTGATTGTCGGATGCCCTATTTGCTGGTTGGACTCGCAACTTGGGTTGTTTGACTGACAAGGATATACTCCCTCAGCGACGACCTGCACATATAGTTAATTTTCATGTGATCTTAACACTGATACATTGTATCTATCACTGTACTAGGTAATATGATATTAACACTAATATACTGTATCTATCCCTGTACTAGGTAATGTGATCTTAACACTGATACATTGTATCTATCACTGTACTAGGTAATGGATCTTAACACTGATACATTGTATTTATCACTGTAATAGGTAATGGATCTTAGCACTAATACATTGTACTTATCACTGCACTAGGTAATGTGATCTTAACACTGATACATTGTATCTATCCCTTTACTAGGTAATGGGATCTTAACACAGATACATAGGATCCATTACCTAGTACAGTGATGGACGGAGAAACGGTTATTATGTTGTAACAGGACACGGGAAAAAGAGGAAGAAAGAAGAAACGGTTTTATTATGTATGGGAAGGAGGGAAGGAAACGGAAAAGACCGGTTTTGGAGGAAGGGAAAGGAAACGGTAGGGTAACAGATACGATGGGGAAACGTATGTAACAGATACGATGGGGACACGGGGACACGGTATATAACAGATACGAGGGGAACACGGTATATAAACAGATGTACGACGGGGACACGGTATATAACAGATACGACGGGACGCGGGGTATATAACAGATCGACGGGGGACGCGTGTATATAACAGATACGACGGGGACGCGGTATATAACAGATACGACGGGGACAACGGTGAGTATAAACAGATACGACGGGGACGCGGATATAACAGATACGACGGGGACGGTATAAACAGATACGACGGGGACGCGGTGTGGGGTATATAACAGATACGATGGGGACACGGTATGTAACATACGACGGGGACACGGTATTGTAACAGATACGACGGGGACACGGTATATAACGATATGACGGGGAACGGGATAAACAGATACGACGGGGACACGGATATAAACAGATACGACGGGGACACGGTATTAACAGATACGACGGGACACGGTATATAACAGATACGACGGGGACACGGTATATAACAGATACGACGGGACTACGGTAGTATAAAGAACGACGGGGACGGTGGTACATATAAGATACGACTGGGGACACGGTATGTAACATAGACGAGGGGACCGGTATGTAACAGATACGAGATGGGGACACGGTATATAACAGATACGACGGGGACACGGTAATAACAGATATGACGGGGACACGGTATTAACAGATACGAGGGGACACGGTAGATAAACAGATACGACGGGGACACGATGGTAATACAGATACGACGGGGACACGGTATTGAACAGATACGGATGGGGGACACGGTATATAACATACGACGGGGACACGGTATAACAGATAAGAGGGGACACGGTAATAACATACGACGGACACGTATAAATACGACGGGGACACGGTATATAACAGATACGATGGGACACGGTTATATAAACAGATATACGATGGGGACACGGTATATAACATACGAGAGGGACAGGATGAACAGATACGATGGGGACAATAGTATAACAGATACGACGGGGACACGGATATAACAGATACGATGGGGACACGGTATATACAGATACGATGGGGACACGGTATATAACAGATACGATGGGACACGGTATATACAGTATAACAGATGATGGGGACACGGTATATAACATACGGGGGACAAGGTAGGTAACAGATACGACGGGACACAGGTATATAACAGATATGACGGGACACGGCATATAACAGATTATGACGGGGGCCAGGTATATAACAGATAGACGGGGACACGGTATATAACATACGACGGGGACACGGTAGTAACAGATACGACGGGGAACGGTATATAACAGATTACGACGGGACACGGTATATAACAGATGACGGGAAACGGTATGTAACAGATACGATGGGGACACAGTATATACACAGTATATAAACAGATATGACGGGGACACAACATCAAAACCAAACATATTTTGCTGCAGTATATTTTTTAAATATTTCTCTTGACTAGATATGTTGGAGATGATGATTTATTTTAAAGGAATTTCATATGGCTAGGCTTAGCTTATGGTTTGTTAGGTGGGGTTAGATAGTTAGCTTAGTTAGGGCCCCTCAGAGTCTATATTGACGTGGTGGCAAGCTTACAAATGTTTTCCCCGTCATCTTTCTTTGTAGAAGAAGGGTTTATGTTAATAAACCAACTTGAACTGTATAAATAAATGTTCTGAATAGAAAATTATAAAAAACGTTACCACACCCATAACAGAAGCCACGCCCACACACAAAGCCACGCCCACTTTGCCCGCGCGCCGTTGCGCATCCGCCTAGGAGCGGCATTCAAACATTGAGACCCTAGGGACACCCCTGGTCGGGTACCTGTGAAATATTGTGTTGTCTCAAAAAACGTTTAGCCAACAGTGTTTCTCTCTGTAGGATCTGTCTTACTTGTGTGTCAATTAACATAGACCACAGGGACATTTTAAAGTAGATTACATTGTCAGAGGTACATGAAGCAAAGCTTTTAATCTTTGATTGGATTGGCAGTGTCTCCTTTAATGACACTGTGACAGTGGGGGGCAGTCAGACAGGTGAAATGTACCCTCCCTATCCTGTGACATATGTCTGTCTTTTATTAGTGTCTGCATGTACCAGCCTGTCGCCAATGGATTGCCTATTTTGTGGTCCGAACTGACTGACGAATACAGTCCTGTTGTCCTTTGTTCTGTCTGCTCATTTTTTAGGAGCTCCGACCTCATATTTTTGAGAGCAAACACATATTACACAACGGTGGCAAATTCTTGAAAGGTACAGAAAAAAGAGGGGAAGCAAACCAAACTTTGTTAAGAGGGAATGCCACTGGATCTGGAATCAGATACGTTATCCCCCAGAGGTCTTAACGAACATGGAATATGAATTGCTTCCTATAAGATTTGTATTTATTGGTTTATGATATTCCTCCTTTTTACTTTCCTCTCCGATAACCGGCTGGGAAATTGAACGCTGAACTGAATATTGGTATGGCTGGAACCCAGCTGGTTTGTCTATAACTATATAGAATTTCTGGATCTTCTACACTTCCTTTGGATCCTTACTGGACATTGGACTCTTCCCAGAAATGGATTATATTGGACCTATATGTGCCCGCAGGGGGTGGGGTCACTTGAATCTCATTGGACTCCCCGCACTTCACAGGCGGAGCCTGGAATGTGGGTGTGGTTTGTGTTTTTCATAAATTGGTTGTATTGTGTTACAGTACCTGATGAAGGGTGGCTAGGCCCCCCGAAACGTATTACACTTTCAATAAATGGGTTAAGGACCCTTTTCACCCATTGGATGTGTGCGGTCACTATTCTTTCATTTTACCCCAGGCTTTGTACGGCTATCTGATACTACTTCGCTAATACGCAATGCCAGGAAAAAGGAAAAAATATTTCATATTGGGATGAACAGACTTAGCTCAAGGCTACCAACATGTGTGACCGGATATGGAGGGTTATAGGCCTTCTGGTGTCCTTTTGAGGATTGGCCCTAACTAAGCCCTTAAAGGGCAACTAAAGCCACAGAACAACACTTAACCAGAAGGCAGAGGACCTTGAATAAAACCAGTATCTGTGTCTTAGCTCTCATTTTGATACGGCGCTGGGAAATTTACCTAAATAACATGTTTGTGTTTTACTTCCCAGCATTCTAATATCACACATTGGTCAAACGACTATATGTTCTGCACATGCTCAGTCTTAGCTATGGCACAAACTTGTACAGTTGGTCACACCCATTAATAATCTATAGCCATCCTTTTACCAGCACAGATAAAGCCAAGGAAGCATGTGACTGAGGTCGGGGTGGTGGTCTAACACTGCCATACACACAGATACTTCATACCAGTTCTTAACAGGCTTTGATTACTTAACAGAGTTTTACTAAAGTGGGATTTTATAGTTTATTGTGTTTTTAGGGGGTTGTTTTCAGATTCTGGAGTATACAAATTGGGTTTAGTTCTCCTTAAGTACTTGGACACAATTGGGGTTTTGGTTATATCTCCCCCATGGAAGAGTTTAAAAATGGAACGATAAACCTGCTATGGTCCTTTCTAATGCTGGAGCCTTTCCTGATTCCTGCAGAACAGATATAAATCCAACAAGACTTCAAGCAAATGGGGGATTTGTGTTTTCTGGAGAAACTTCCATTTCTTCCACTATTCCTGTAAGAGCCCATGTTTTTGGAGTCCAATGAACTCTGAGCTCCATCACTCTGGGCGAATGGTTCCCACAGCTCCTCTCCTACCCGGTGCGGGAATTCCTCATGAAACGCAAAAGCTGAGAGCGTGATAGTGATCGGCTATTGACTTCTCAATACCGGATAATGTTCGGCTTCAGCCAATATTATATCTTAATGACAGGAAATACAATCAAACCCAAGACTTTCAGGCACAGATTGACTTGGAGGACATTGGTTTTTATCACGTGGACCACCCTAGGTTATCACAGAGGAACCATATCCGTTTATTAGCTAACTATGACCCATAGGGATAGTGCAAAGAATAGCGGAATGATTTCCAGGAAAACCAAATTTCTTATGGACGATGATGACGTCCATTGCTCAGGCCAGATCGTGGAAAACCATGACCCCTGAAGAAAAACCGCCGCATCCTATACTGCCCGACGCGTCAGTAACAGTTGTAATTAGGTATTATCTACGAAGTCATCCTGCCACCTGAGTTGCCATTAATACATCGAGGATCTGTCCCAGACTATAAGGTCCCTCCCTGACCTCCTGATAATGCGGATGTGCCAGCTCGGGTTTTTAACGCCTATCGTTTAAGTTACTGAGTTTCCTTGTGAAGACTCTGCCATGATGGTTTACCCTGGTCGCGAAGGTAAGTAACCGATCAATGACTGGATTTTCTCAAGGTAAGTTGTTTTGCTGGACAACGCTACCTTTATACTATTCTCATCTTCGCCACTTCGTCAGCTGGCAAACTGAACTCCATTTTCAGAGAATACATGTGGATGCCTAGGAACTGAATGTTGGTGGTTTTCTCAGTGCGATGGGAACCCCGAATTTGCAGCTACCGTACAGTGGAAAGCCTTAAAATAGCTGGGAGCAATGTCAGTCCGGGGGGACCAATGAATAAGAAGCCGCCAAGTAATGTAAAGTAAATTAGAACCTGCCGCACTCCTGCACCACCCATTCAAGGAAGGAAGAAACAAGAAATGGACGCCCTTGGTAAACAGCGATCACATAAAATAACTTCCAACTGAAAACCTAACGGGTTGGCATTTGGGATGAATGGGGAGCAGACGGATGCGATTTTAATCACTTTAGCCATTAAAAGAACCGCGGCCGCTGAGTCTTTAAAGCTCTAACACCTTGTCGAATGTGGCGTAATTTACTTTGCAAACCTCAGGTCGATGGAGTCATTAACTGAGGTTCCGGCTGGGGGAAGAACAAGTGACGGATTAGGTGGAATCGTTTGGTTCCTTTTTGGACCAACTTAATGGGGACAGAACAAATTGTCAAAGGGGGGGGGGGGGGAGAAACAAAGGAGCTGCCACCCTGCCGGATTGACGTTCTTTCCGGATTTTTCTCCGAACTGTATCCATGTTTTCACCCACTGATTTTAAATTAATACACGCAATTCTTGTTCACATTACCATCGAAGGTCCAAACCCAACACTAAAGCCGGATTCAGGATCTTGGCATTCAGATGCCTTGGATACCCCTTTAAAAATGGCTGCAATTCCAGCAGCTTCACTGGGGTGAGCTCCAGACTTCCCTGGTTTTGCTTGTTGACGGGATCATTTTTTAAGGCGTCTGAATGTGGATTCCCTGACCTCTGCAATTTGCACATTCGTGACGAAATGGCAGTTTTGTTGCCACTTGCGATTTCATTGTAAGCCCACAGCTGTTGGGTTTAACGCCAGCGACTGGCAACTTGTTGAGTTGATTGGGCTGAAAGGTTTGAGCCTTATAGGAATCATTGAAAGCCACAATCCAACATCTTTGATCCATAACGTAAATCTTAAATCATTTCTTTTGAATAAGTAAAACCAAACCCTAAACCGCCAAAAGACTTAATGCTTCCAAGACAATGTCCAGGTGTTAATAACAACCCTTCAGGGAACCTGCTTGTTAGATGTTAGAAAAGATACAGTAAGCCGTAACCAATTATAAATGACCTGGCTACAGGGCGCCTTCTGTCTTCTTCCTTTTCCTGCCTCTTTCTTACAATGATCTTTCGCCATAGGAGCAAGGACAATAAATCAATGTATCCCCCTGCTAATTCTTTATTTTACTGCACTGGATAAGTGCAGTGCTTCACATGTTAACACGTCCCCATAACATCCCTCATGGACCCCAGGATTTTCCCGTGCGGATACTGAGGGGAGCACAGACTTGACATAATTCTCTGCACTGCTTGAGACCTGTATTAAATAATAGTTACCTGCGGCCGGATTAGTTCCCAGAGCTGCACGCTGCCAGCTAGTTAAGGGGCTGCTTTGGTTCAGCTAAATCCAATGGGTAATCCTCAGAGAGCTCAGGAGACGAACATGGCCATTGGTTGCTAATTCCCTGATGTTCTGTAGCTCAGCAGACACTTTGTGCTGGAACGTCTCTCGGTTTCCTGGACCTTGTAATCTTCCGTTTTCTTGTGACTGGTGCTACGGATGTTCCATTTTTCTGCATTATGGTCGGATGGATTCAGAGCCGACACATTAGCGATATTAGGTAAATCTGATCATGGACTGACAGACGTTACTAATATCGATAATGTGTATGGTTACCTTTTACTGTTAGAAGTTTATAATGTACGATCTGGATAAGGAAATCCTCAGAACATACATATAACATATCACAGTGTATAATAATATCCGTCTATATAGAATTTATAACCCTACCACGACATTAAGCCCGTTACATAAAGGCTTGCTGGAAGCCCAGAGTCGTCCCCCTTCTATTGGAGGTCCCCCCCCCCTCTCTGACAGAGTCCCCCCCTCTGTTGCAGAGTCCCCATCTTTCCCAGAATACCACCCTCTTTGTCAGAATCTCCCCCCTCTGTAGCAAAATCCACCCTCAGTAGTACGGCCCTCCCCTCTGTGGCAGTGTCCCCCTGAGGCAGAGCATCGCCCCTCTGTGGCAGACCATCTCCCTGTGGCTTTGTCCACCCACATCTGTGGCCAAAGGATCTACCTTATCTACCTATCTGCTATTGGTTCTCACTGCTTTGAGTGTGTTTCTTAGGGGCATATTTATAAAGAAACGATTGTTAGCGCAAAAAAATTACCGCCGCACATCCGGCCGCGAAAATA
Organism: Hymenochirus boettgeri; assembly: GCA_019447015.1. NCBI lineage: Eukaryota > Metazoa > Chordata > Amphibia > Anura > Pipidae > Hymenochirus > Hymenochirus boettgeri. The sequence continues at coordinate 14,253 of JAACNH010001688.1, read as the reverse complement.
TCGCTATCGCCGTATTTAAACGGCGGGAGCGCGTATTCCCGCGATACCTATCGCGGCCGCGATGTGCTGCGGTAATTTTAAGCCCCTTCGCGGCGATACTGTATAGTATCGCCGCGAAGGGACTTAAAATCCCTTCCCGACGCCGCTCCTAAGGGGGCGGGGCATACGCCCACCCGCCCACAACCCCCTGCGGCGGCAGCGGCGACCACCCGCCGCCGCCGCCGCTTCCCAGCAGCCCCTCCCAACCCGTTCCCCGTTCGCGGCAATCTCGGAACGGGAGGCTAGGAGGGGCTGCCGGGAAGGGCCGCAGCAGGTGGTCGCGACACCCGCGCGCACCCCCTCCCCGGCAACCCCTCAGCCCCCGCCCCGGCCGCTCCGGGGAGGGGACGGGAGGGAGCCGCTGGGGGGTGGAGGCCCCTCCAGCGGGCCCTGAGAAGGGCCTTTTTGGGGCTTAGGGGGTCCCGCAGCTCGAACCAGGACCCCCCCTCCCCGGCCCTTATAAGGGCCCTTGCGGCACTGACAAGTGCCTTGGGAGGGTCCCGCAGCTGAAACCGGGACCCCCAGTGCGGCTCTTAAAAGAGCCCTTGGGCGACGTTCTTCTTTCTTCCAGTCCCGGCGCATCAGCTCCGCCGAGGCCGCCGACCCCCGTACCCCCGGCGGGCGCCGGCGACCTCAACAGAGGCCGATGTTGCCGGCGTCTTGATCCGACGCGACGTCTTCGGCTGGTGACACCAACAACCACTCAGGTCGCCGATGCCAGGCAGACTCACTGCGGCCGCCAGTGAGCCTGGCACGCCGGCCTCAGCGGAGCCGCTGGTTGCCAGCCGCTTCTTTCTTTCTTTCTCAGCCATTACTACTGCGATGGCATCTGAGTTCCGCGACGGAAAGCTCTCTTATATAGGTTTGCAGCAAATCCATAATCCGTTTCTGATTGGTCAATTTTTTAATACTTGCTTTACATTAACCATCAGATTTCTGGAAAGTTCTGAAATCTGATTGGTTAATGTAAAGCAAGTATTAAAAATTACGCAATCAGAACAGGATTATGGATTTCTGCAAACCTATATAAAGAGGAGCTTTCCGGCGCGGAACTCAGATGTCCATCGCAGTAGGGCCGGCGGTGCCAGCGGGCTCACTGTCGGCCGCAGTGAGTCTGCTGGCATCGGCGACCTGATGGGGGTTGGTGTCGCCAGCCCCGAAGACGTCGCCCAAGGCTCTTTTAAGAGCCGCCCTGGGGGTCCCAGTTCGAGCTGCGGGACCCCGCAAAGGCACTTATTAGTGCCGCAAGGGCACTTGTAAGTGGCCGCAAGGGCCCTTACAAGGGCCGGGGAGGGGGTCCTTGTTCGAGCTGCGGGACCCCTAAGCCCCAAAGGCACTTGTCAGTGCCGCAAGGGCCCTTATAAGGGCGGGGAGGGGGGCCGGTCGAGCTGCGAGACCCCTTAAGCCCAAAAGCTCTTGTCAGAGCCGCAAGGGCACTAGTAAGTGCCGCAAGGGCCCTTATAAGGGCCGGGGAGGGGGGGCTCCGTTTCGAGCTGCGGGACCCCCTAAGCCCAAAAGGCCCTTCTCAGGCCCCGCTGGAGGGCGCCTCCACCCCCCAGCGGCTCCCTCCCGTCCCCTCCCCGGGATGGCCGGGGGCTTGGAGGGTTTGCCGGGGATGGGGTGCGCGGCGGGTGGTCGCGACCACCTGCTGCGGCCCCTTCCCGGCAGACCCCTCCTAGCCTCCCGTTCCGAGATTGCCGCGAACGGGGAACGGGTTGGGAGGGGCGCTGGGAAGCGGCGGCGGGGTGGTCGCCGCTGCCGCCGCGGGGGGTGTGGGCGGGGTGGGCGTTGTCTCCCGGGGCGGGTGCGACCACCCGCCGCGGGTTGCCTGGCCATCCCCCGCCGCGGGAGGTTATATCGGCTGGACTTAAGTAAACAGCCGAATAGACCGAGCGAAACCAGTACAGCACGCTTTATAAAATAGAGCGGCGGTAACAGGTAGTATCGCCGCGAAAGGTTAACGCTTCGTGTAATTTTCGCGGCCGTTTTCGACTTTATAAATGCGGTAAACGCGATTATGCGTTAATGTCCGCGAAAACGCCGGCCGCGAAAAGTTAACGAACCTTTATAAATATGCCCCTTAGTGTGTGTTTGTAAGTTTCTTTCTTGCGTGGTGGAATCAATTGAAACTGCAGGGAATCTCCCTCTAGTGGTGAGTACATAGGACTGGATGGATGAATATTACAGATCTATCCATGGACCTGGATGGATGAATATTACAGATATACCGTGACCATGGATGGATGAAATATTACAGATATACCGTGCCTGGATGATATTTACAGATATACAGTGACCCTGGATGAATGAATATTACAGATATACCGTGACCTGGATGACGAATATTACAGATATACCGTGACCTGGATGGATGGATATTACAGATATACCGTGACCTGGATGGATGAATATTACAGATATACCGTGACCTGGATGGATGAATATTACAGATATACCGTGACCTGGATGAATATTACAGATATACAGTGACCTGGATGAATGAATATTACAGATATACCGTGACCTAGATGGATGAATATTACAGATATACCGGACCTGGATGAATGAATATTACAGATATACCGTGACCGGATGGATATATTACAGATATACCGTGACCTGATGGATGAATATTACAGATATACGTGACCTGGATGGATGATATACTAAGATACCGTGACCTGGATGGATGAATTAGTTACAGATATACCGTGACCTGGATGGATGAATATTACAGATATACGTGAACCTGGATGGTGAATATTACAGATATACCGTGACCTGGATGGATTAATCTGTGACTTGATGAATATTAGATATACCGTGACCGGATGGATGAATATTACAGATATACCGTGACCGGATGGATGTATATTACAGATATACCGTGACCTGGATGGATGTATATTACAGATATACCGTGACCTGGATGGATGAATATTACAGATATATCGTGACCTGGATGAATGAACATTACAGATATACCATGACTGGATGGATGAACATTACAGATATACCGTGACCTGGATGATGAATATTACAGATATACCGTGGACCTGGATGAATGAATATTACAGATATACCGTGACCTGGATGAATGAATATTACAGATATATCATGACCTGGATGAATGAATATTACAGATATACCATGACCTGGATGGATGAACATTACGATTACCGTGACCTGGATGGATAACATTACAGATATACCGTGACCTGGATGGATGAACTTTACAGATATACCGTGACCTGGATGGATGAACTTACAGATATACCATGACCCTGGAGTGAATGAACATTACAGATATACCGTGACCTGGGGAATTGATATTACAGATATACCGTGACCTGGATGGAGTATATACAGATATACCGTGACCTGGATGAATGAATATTACAGATACTATGACTGGGATGAAAATTTACAGATATACCGTGACCTGGATGGATGAATATTACAGATATAATCACCTGGATGAATGAATATTACAGATATACTATGACCTGGATGAATGAATATTACAGATATACTATGACCTGGATGAATGAGAACCTTCACAAGCATATGACATAAACACATTTTCTCTGCAACTTTGACCAATAGTTATTAATGTAACAGGTAAATCCCCCAAATTATCCAATAAAAAAATCTATCCCTGCACACGAGCTGGCCCCTGCACAGGAAGGTTGGCCCCTGTTCACAAGGGGCCCCTGCACACAAGAAGGGACCCTGTCCACAAGGTGGCCCCTGCTTACAAGGAGGCCCTTGCACACACTGGAGGACCTCTGAAAACACGAAGACCCTGCTTACAAGGAGGCCCCTGCCCACAATGTGGCCTCTGTAACAAGGGCCCTGCACATAAGAAGGGCCCTGTCCACAAGGTGGCCCCTGTACACAAGAAGCACCTTGCACCACATGGGCCCCCTGCACACAGGTGGGACCCTGCCCCACAAGGTGGCCCCTGTCCACAAGGAGGCCCTTGCACATATGGAGGGTCTCTGCACACAAATGGAGAGCCCCTGCACACAAGGAGGGACCCTGTACACAAGGAGGCCCCTGCTCACATGTGAAGGACCTCTGAAAATAAGGAGGACCCCTGCACACAAGGAAGGACCCTGTACAGATGGAGGGACGCTGCCCACAAGGAGGCCCCTGCAAACATGGGGAGCAGAGGGCCCCTGCTTACAAGGAGGGCCCTGCACAGATGGAGGGACCCTGCCCACAAGGAGTCCCCTGCAAACATGGAGCCTGGAGGCCCCCTACACATACACAAGGAGGACCCTCCACTCTACCTCCAACATCAGTACACAAGGAGTGGCCACCGGATTAAGTAAGTACTAACCCGAGTGTAAACCGAGGTCGGGTTTTCAGGCTTATTTTAAAGCCTGAAAACCTTGGTTTATACCGCAGTATATACAGTATTATCGGTTGCAGTCTTCTCTTTCTTCAGCAAGAGTGCATCAAGCACACAAGTAGGTAGTTAGGTTTGGCCCCCCCCCCACCGCCCCTGACCACGGTGGTTCCCGCAGCACAAAGAGGTAGGTGAGACCCAGCACACAGTAGTAGAGTTAAGGCCCCTGCACACAGGTAGGTAGGGTACCAGCCCTCAGTTGGTAGGTGGGCCCAGCCCCCATGTATGTAGTTGTGTAGCCCACCCCAAAAAGTAATTAGGGTACGGGCCCCCAGCCTCAAGTAGGTAGTAGGTTCCGTCCCCAGCACACAAGCAGGTAGGTGAACCCCAGCACACAAGTAGGTAGGTGTAGGCCCCCAACAGACAAGTAGAGTATCGACCCAGCATACAACCAGGTAGGTAATGGTAGCCAGCCCCCCAAGTAGGTAGGCACGCCAGCCCTCAGTAGGTAGGTAGCCAGCCCGAGAAGGTATGTGTCCAGACCAAAGTAGGAAGGTAGGCTTCAGCCCCCAAGTAGGTAGGTAGGCCCAACAGACAGTAGGTATGCCCAGCACACAACAGGTAGGTTGTAGCAGGCCCCCAGTAGGTAGGCAGCCAGCCCTCAAGTAGTAGGTAGGTAGTCGCACAGGAAAGAGTAGGTTCCAGACCCAAGTAGAAGGTAGGCTTCCGCCCCCAACGTAGGTAGGTAGGCACCAGCACACAGAGTATAGATAGGTAGATAGCCCCGCACACAGGTAGCGTAGGCCCCACAGCTCAGAATTAGGTAGCCAGCCCCAAAGTAGGTAGGTAGGTATGAAGACAGTCTGTCCTACCCCCAAAAAAATCTCATCAAGTAAGTTACACTTACATTAAGTGTCTGTGTCCCCCACGCCTCCTAATGGTGGTGGTGTTGTTTATCTGCCTGTCACGGACTGTCTCGGCCAGGTAGAGAATCAAATGGCCCGATCCACAGAAGTCTCCTGGCACGGCCTGGGGGACTCCAGCTGTCGCAGATTTTGTTTCTCTTCATGGATTTGGCGGCTGCGCTAAATTTTACTGTTGCTTCCGATTTGTTTAGGGCCGCTCCAACCACTAAGGGCAATGCATTAGTATACATGCATGTCTGATGGCCCTCTGGTCCCCCCCCAGGCGATCCGTACATACGTACAAAGATGGAGGCGGCCAGATCGGCTGAGGGGACCAATCAGGGCATGCATGTATGCGTGATGCGTTGCCCTGATTGGTAGTGCAGCCAACATACAGTGAGGAGGAAAAAATACATGCTGGACACGCTGGAGTCACCCCCAGGCCCGCCGGCCAGTCCAGAACATATAAAAAACAAATTCTGTGCACACACAATTCTAACGCATATTGGCCTCCCTCCCTAAGGTTCCTGCTACAAACAGTCGGCTAAACCCTGGATAAATTAAAAGCAATTAGTTATAAGCTGCCAAATTATTTTAAGCCCAGTACACCACATCAAGGTTGGTGTCTTTCATACTGAAGTCAGAAGAGAAGTACGTTCAGTTGGATAGGTCATCTACTACCCAGCCGCCGCAGGGAGAAGCGAAAAATAGTCTGCTTGAACTCCTTCCTTTCTGTTTGCACAGTGGCCGCCCTGAGCAAACTGTTCACCTGTTCATGGCAGGAGCGGCCCCATGGCTAGAGGTTGCCCAGATTCTGGGAACATCTGATTCAGTATTTGATTCCGTTCTCTCCCCATCATCAATACAGAGCTCAATTATATTAAGGGTTCAGAGTTAGGGAGCAAGACATAGGTCCAGCTACGAGGGGATGTTTTACAGGCAGCTTTGTTTTCTGCCCCCAACGTTAAGACAATGGTTATTGAAGACCATGAGTTGATTTAATAAATGGAGACCTACCCTTAATACGTGTTCTAATATACACACAGAAAATTAGTAAAAATCTGGGGAATGGATTGTCTCTGATTGGGATCAATCGAGGCTATGGGGCCTGGCGGATAATGCATATTTACCACCCCAAGAAACCTGCATATCTTGCTCGTCTATAGTCCATGTAATCTTGGTCCAGCGCATCGACTTCTAAGTTCTTTCCAATTCTTTAGTTTCCATCCATTTTTTTCGCCGCCCTACCTGAATAGTTAGTGGAGAAAATCAATAGTCCTTGTGAGCCAAACTGTGAGTCCAAGATATTGAGGCATCTTCCTAGGAGGGACGGCAAGTGGTAACTGCAGACCCCAAAAGCTAATTCTGTACCTGGTGCTGTAGAGGACCATAGGATATAATGGTTAAAAGGAATTTCATATGGTTAGGCTAGCTTTAGCTGATTTGTAAGGTTAGGCTAGACTAGTTACCTTAGTTAGGGCCCTTCAGATTCTACATTGACGTGGTAGCAAGCTTACAAATATCTTTAGTATCTTTCTTTGTAGAGAAAGTATGTTTTACTGAACACTGTACTGTATAAATAAATGTTTCCGAATACAAAATTATCAAAAATGTTGCCACACCCATCAAAGAAGCCACACCTGCACAAAGCCACGTCCACTTGCCCCAGTGGCGGCACGCTCCGTGCACCGTTGCGCATCCGCCTAGGGGTGGCATTCAAACATTTTTTCAGGTGCCAAAAACCCTAGGGACACCCCTGACTACAGCCTTCTTCTTCCACCATAACAACCATCATAAATCATTATATTAATTTATTTATAATATTATATATTTATTCATTCCACCATAACAACCATTCATTCATAAGTAAGATCTGCAATACCCGATTACTTGTCATTCATTCTCACCACTGTGGTGGGAAGTATAGAGATAAGACGGCTACAATGAATCCCATCAATCACACTATGCATCCCTGGGGCAGAACCAGGCATCTGGGCTTGCTATGGGGTTCAGAGCATAGTGTACTGATTTCCTCCTGGCTCTCCTCCGCCATACTATACTATACAATTATATACAGGCTACAGAGAGTAGTTTTTATGGGGGCTGTCTCATTATGGATCTAAAGTGTAAGTGGGGTGCCACGGGGGTTTCTGTGCACGGGCGGCGCTTTCTATTTAATCTATTTATTATGATTGGAAGTGGGTATGTCAGCAAGGTTTCGTGTGTTTGTGCTACGACACAAAAACTTTGTGACCAATCTAAAACTTCATAGTTGCAATCGTTGCAGGTGATCTAGATAGAATTGTCACATGGGCTGCTAAGTGGCTAGATTTGCAATTCATATGTTGCATAAATGTAAACGGTGATGGCTATTTTTGGATCTTCAACAATACTTTGTAGCTATCATATCCTACTAAATGGCTCTTCTGTGCTAATGTGAATCCCTGTTGGAAGGGATCTTGGAGATATTTGGTGGATAAACAAACTATAAGGTAGGCAAGCTAGTCCAGGCTGGCAACAGCCAAGAGCGCAGCATGGTTATTGTCCTGGTTAAAGAGGGTATGGATCAGGGAGAAAATGTTATTCTCTCCTCTTACAATTAGGCTTGGTACGGGCTCTTTTGTTTTTTTTTCTCATTGGAATCATGTGCAGTGAAATTTTGCAGATCGGCTGTGACAAAAACAGGACATCATTGGAATGGAAAGCGTTCAGAGAAGGGCAATCTAAATTAATAAGGGGATTTGGGGGATGTCTGATATTAAAGAAGAGAAACTGTGAGAAAGTTAATGTACAGCTGGAGAAAGGCGCTGCGTGTGGATATGATTCTTGTTATAATACATTAACGGGCCATACAATAAACTATCTGGGGCATTGTTGACCCTAAACATGTCAGAGGACACGTGGGAGCATCCCTTAGGTGGGTCACACATGGAGGGACAGTTTTGCGAGCTAGCAATTCGTGGCCCTGGGCGACGATCAAAGTCGGTCGCTCGCTTGCCTCATCTTACTGTTCCTGGCCGCGCCCCCACACCAGCCATATTTTCCATGCCAATCAACCGAAGTACCGTGATCGGTCAATCGCCTCCTACAAATATTGGCCTGGTTTGTCCCCAGCTCAGCCTTTGCAGAAACGGGGTTCGGTTTCCAGCTCGGGAACGGGGGTGGTACGGGGAGAACGTGGGGACGCTAGGGCAGGGGGCCGGGACCGCGTTAGGCGTGGCCAGGGCACGGGCCAAAAAAAACGCGGGAGGAGGGGCGGCAACACGGAAAGTCGGCCAAGGGCGGGGAGCGAACCCATCGGGGGGGAGGGAGAGTCCAGGGAAATGTCCGAGGGCACGGGGAGGTCCAGGAAGGAGGGGGGGCCCCGCGGCAGAAAAGGGTGGGGGGGGGGGGCTGCCGTGTGCCGGCGGCGGCGGTCACGCGCTATAAGCTAGGAGGCATGGAGGAACGGAGCGAGAGGGTCGAAGAGGGGGGGACTGGCTGTGAAGGAAGGAGGTCGGGGAGACCGCAAAGAGAGACGACGAGACAAGACGAGGCAATACAAGACAGACAAGACTCGACAAGACATGGAGACGAGAGTGTAGACGAGACCCGATAGGAGACGGACCAGACCCCAGGACAGACCAGACAGAGACCAGACCAGATCGTACCATACAAGACCCATAACGAGACCAAGCGGATAACCGACCCCGCCCGGACCTCGCCAGGTAGAGACAATAATCTATAATCCAATTACGAGACAAGACGATAGTGCGCGCATACTATAGAAGACAATACAAGACGATACATATTTGTGGTGTATTGGTGCTTTGTGTTGACTAGATGAGAGAGACAAGAATATATAACTGACAAGAGATACATGTTATCAGCTGGGTGAGGATACGAGTAGCCAAGGACACACACGCCTCGGACCGAGACTCAGCAGATACCGACTCCGACGAGACTAACGCACTAGAACCAGACAAGTGACCTCATACGATACAAGACGCGACCAGACTAAGACCCTATTACAGACACTATAACTAGACAATACGATACTCGATACTACAAAATGCGAGACCAGCCATACCATGACAAGACTATTATACAATACCGGATACGAATTAAAATGACAGCCATTCCATTGTAGTGCTCCCGATCGTCAGGCACGAGAGATGAAATTGCCCCAGATAACATGGCGGTAAGGTGGTTGAGCTCCATTGACGGAAACTTACCCAATTAGGATTGTAATGTGGGTTCGATTAGAACCCAGTTTCGAATCAAATCGGAGGGTTTAGAACTCACGAACTTTCACGGAACCCGGATTTTCGAATTTTTGATTTTTATAGAAAACCGAAGATAGCTGATTTTAGAACAACGAAACATCGAACATCTTCGAAAATTCAGAAAATTTAAAAAAATCACAAACGAAATCAAAAGTCTTGGAGAATCCTTGATTCCACATCCAGCCCCCATTTTGCATGCCATGCAAGACCCTCCCTACATAATGTCAGCAGGGAACTGAACTTTAGCAGCTTATGAATGAATGGTCTGTTATGTGGAATGACATAAAAATCTAACATATTATAAATAATTAATTTATTATGATTCATGATGGTGTTATGGGAAGAGACGGCGTTAACGGTCAGGGGTGTCCCTAGGGTTTTTGGCACCCGGAAAAATGTCTTTGAGCCACCCCTAGGCGGATGCGCAACGGTGCAACGTGCCCGCGTGCCGCCCCATTGGGGCATAGGGGCCTGTGTGGCTTGTCGTGGGTTGGCTCTTGATGGTGTGGCACCCTTTGCTCATTTTGTGATTCGGAAACATTTATTTATACCGTACAGCTTTATTCCCGTCAATATCTACTCACTATTACTATTAGCCCTTAGATAGGCTTATATCCAATCGGAGATTGTAAGTTCGTGCTAGCCTACGCAATGTACTTTGAATCAGTCGTATAGGGGCCCTACTCCAGGAACTCGTCTAGGCCTCTCCTAACAGTATCACAATCAGCTAATATGACTAGTCCACACATAATGAAATTCCTTTACAAGACCAAACATGTATCTTTAGTCTCTAAAGAGAAAATTCAAAAAAATATCTGCAGCAACATATAGTGTGTGGTAAGCAATGTTATATGACTGTATCCTATCGTATCTGTTTAACTGTTATCCCGATTCGTTTTGTATATACTGTGTCCCTATCGTATCTGTTATATACTGTGTCCCCATCGTATCTGTTATATACTGTGTGTAGCGATCGTATTGTTAGATACTGTATCCCTATCCGTATCTGATATATGTTCCCTCCGTATCTGTTATATACTTGTGGTCCCCTTCATATTGTATATAGGGATCTTATCGTCTGTTATTTAAGTGTCCCATCGGATATGTATTATTGTGTCCCTATCGTAATCTGTTAATATTACTGTGTCCCATCGTATAGGTTATCTACCGGCTGTCCCTCTCGGATCGTTATATATGTGTCCCCATGATCTGTTATATACTGTCCCTCTCGTATCTGTTATATACTGTGTCCCTATCGTATCTGTTATCGACTGTGTCCCCTATCGTATCTTGCTTATATGTTGTCCCGACATGTATTCTGTTATATACTGTGTCCCCACTCGTATACTGTTCTATACTGTTGTCACATCGTATCTGTATTAGACTGGCCCTATCGTATTGTTATTACTGTGTACCCATCGTATCTGTTATTCTATACTGTGTCTCTTCGTTATCTGTTATTACTGTGTCCCCAGCGTATGTTATATATGTGTCCTACTATCTGTTTATATATGTGTCCCTATCGTATGTTATTTACTGTGTGTCCCTTCGTATTGTTATATATGTGTCCCCATCGAATTGTTATATACTTGTATCCCATCGTATTGTATTATGCTGTCGTCACTCATGTGCTGATATATACGGTCCCCATCATATCTGTAATACTGTGTCCCCCTCATATATGTAGTACTGTATCCTTATCATATCTGATAGATTCCTGTGTGCCCCATATATTGTTTAATACTTGTGTCCCCTCTATCTGTATATACGGTGTCCCCATCAGATCTGTTATTACTTTTTTTTTTTTGTGTCCCTTATTGTATATGTATAGACGTTGTCACCATCATATCTGTTATATCTGTGTCCCCATATATCTTGTATTATACGTATCCCTATCATATTGTGAGATAATGTGTCCCATAATATTCTGTTAAATGTACGTATCCCTATCGTATTGTTATATTACTGTGTCCCCATCGTATTGTTATTATGTGTCCTCCTAATATCTGTGATATACTGGTTGCCCATCATCATCTGTTAAATACGGATCACTATCCTATATGGTTAATGTGTCCACATCATATCTGTTATATACTTGTGTTCCTATCGTATCTGTATATACTGGTCCTCCTCATATCCTGTTTATACTGTGTCCCATTCATTATCTGTTATATTCTGTGTCCCCATCATACCAGGGCCACTTCAAGAGGTTTTTGGTGCCTGAGGCAACTTGTTTCAATGGAGCAACCTTTGACGCCCGCAAATAAGTTGGGTGTGGCTATGCGGTGGGCGTGGCTTTGTCGGTGGGCCGTGGCTCAAGATTTTAAGATTTTGAGCTTCTATCAGAGTACACAATTCCTCTTTCCAGTCAGTCGATTAGCCAATAAATGTCAATTCTTATAAACAGGTATTACATCCTAGCACACAGGTATTATATACTTCCAATAGGTGTGTGTCACTACCAGTTAGAGGTAGTGCTAAATAGTAGTGTTTTTTTACGTACTTACAGGCAGGCCAATTATCCAGCCAAGTGAGACAGACATCCCCCCAATGATAAAGACTCCCCCAGGGGGCCCAGGGCCAGGGAGTTACATTAACAACAGGCATCTGGCCATGAGGGCGGCTGAGGCCTAATTCCTGAGGCCACTAATCAATCCAGCCAGCCCCCAACCCAACACCCCCCCCAAGCCTGGGACCTGGCTGGCTGTCATGTGAGTCAATCTATAGAAGAGACACTAGCAGACAGTGAGAGTTTACGTTAATAGTAGGTTTTTTTGGTTTTTTTAAGTCGTACAGTCAGTTGAACTTGCCGGCACCAGCAGCTGGGGTGGATGGACGGTTCGGGTCTGGACTGCTTGGGTCGGTCTGCTCGGCTCTCAAGTCGGGAGTCCACAAGTTTCACACTGTCTGTCTGCACCCTCACACTTGTCCATCACACAGACAGACAAGCTAGTGAGCTAGTGACAGACAGTGTCAGTGAGTGTGATGAAAGTGTGATGTGCAGAGTGAGTGGTGCTGAGTGGGCTGCCACTCCCTCAGTTTTGGCCGCGCAGGGGAAAAGAAAGTCCGGCGCGGGGACACAGCGCAAGTTCGGAAGTTGCGGCGGCAGGGTTTTAGCGCAGAGCATAGTATGCTGACAGTGCCACCAGCACCAGTGACTGTCCAGACCTCTTGCGCCGGTCGCGATTAAGCGCGGACGCCGCGCTTCCCGCGTTGCCTAGCCGCCAGCAAGCGGCACGGTTACGTTTAGTACAGTGATTTTTTCTTCTGTGGTTGCGTTTATTTTGCGCCTTTTTGGCGCAGAGTGCTGTCTGAGTCACATGCCTCCCAGTGAGCCTGTCCCCATTACATGATTCGGACCTGATCATATCTTTAATTACTGTGACCCCATCATCTTGTTATATACTGTGTCCCATGAATATTGTTTTAAATACTGGTTCAATCGTATCTGTTAAATACTGCTTATCCCCTATCTATTGTGATATTATGTGTCCCATAGTATAGTGTAAATACTGTGTCCCCCATCTATCTGTGAAAACTGTGTTCCCATGATTTTTTGTTTTTCACATACTGTGATCCGATCAACTGTTCATTCGGGTCCCCATCGTATCGTGTTATATACTGTGTCTCCATATATCTGTTTTTAAATTACTGTCTATCCCCATAGCGTATAATCTGTTATTACTGTTGTCACCCATCATATCTGTTAAAATCCTGTATCCCTATCGTATCTGTTATTACTGGTCCCCCATATATTGTTAATACTGTGTCCACGTATCGGTTAAATAAGTGTCCCCATCATATATGGTGTAAAAAAAAATATGGTTAAACACAGTATCTGGTATATACTGTATGTCCCTCATCGTTGGTTATTACTGATCCTATATATCTTTATATACGTATCCCTATCGTATCGGTTAATACTGTCGTTCCCAATCGTATCTGATTATAGAATCGGTATCCTATCGGATGACTATACTGTATCCCTCTCGTTTATCGTTATAGACGGTGGTCCTATCGATCTGGTTAGATATTGTTTCCCCATCTATCGGTTTAAATCTGTGTCTTCTCCATCAATTTATCTTGTAAATAATGTGGTCCCACCCCGTATCTGTTAAATACTGTATCCCTATCGTTATCTGGTATATAATGGGTCCCCATCATATCTGTTATTTACTGTGTCCCCATCATATCTGTTATATACTGTGTCCCCATCATATCTGTTTTAAATTTATGTATTCCCTATGTTATCGTTATATACTGTGTCCCCCATCATATCTTATCATACGTGTCCCTATCGTATCCTGTCATATACTGTGTTCCCTATTGTATCTGTTACTTATCTGTGTCCCTGTTCTGTAATACTGATTACCCATCGTATCGTTATATACTGTGGTCCCAATTCGATTGTTATATACTGTGGGTCCATAGTATATTGTTATGTTATTTATACTGTGTCCCTATAGTATCGCTACATAGCTGTTGTAACCTACCGTTATTGGTAGAGTATATGTATAGTGTCTACATATCTGTGAAGTCGTATATGACTTACTGTATTACCGGTTTTCCTAGTGTGATCGAGTGGGTTAATATTTACTGATGTGCTTACCCAGAGGTCGTATCATTGATTCTATAGGAGATGTCTTATACGTCATATCGTAGTCTGATTATATAGTTCCCTGGTTGTGTG
>JAACNH010001687.1:0-61353 GCA_019447015.1 Hymenochirus boettgeri | reverse complement strand
CTATCTATCTATCTATCTATATTATCTATCTATCTCTCTGCTACCTATCTCAGCTATGTATCTATCTCTGCTATCTATCTATCTCTGATATTTATCTATCTCTGATATTTATCTATCTCTGATATTTATCTATCTCTGCTATCTATCTATCTATCTCTGCTATCTATCTTTCTCTTTCAGCCAAGGGGGACCCAGGCACCTTAGGGGTTAAGTGCTCCACCTCCAGGAGTGGACACTTGGAAATTTGAAACTTTTACAGGCTCCAGTGCTCCTCCCCCTACCTTATATAGCCTAGCACCAGGAGACTGCTTTCAGTTTGTTTTCAAGTGTCCGCTCAGGAGTTGGACCACCATCTACAATCAATTTAAAGCAACGGAGAAAGGGTTAGCTGGAGGTACCTACCTTCCACCTATTCCCTAGGACTAAGCACGCAGCAGTGGGTTCTTACTCACTCCTAGCTTCCACCATAAAATTCTACACGCAGCAGTGGGTCATTTCCCACTCCTAGCGACTCCAAACCCTAATGGCTGGGAAGTGCCATTAGGAAGAGATATGGGAGACGTGATTCCTGGTCTCAATCTGACCTGGTGGATGGCTAACAGGTTACCAGCAGTCTGGCAGGCTGCTCACCCTGTGTAAGACGCTCCGGTCGCCATTGGATGGGGCCTGGGGGTTCCTTTCCTGCAGGCACTGCTGTGGACCACTCTAAGGTAAGAGCGGGGTCCTCTGGGGTCCGGGCAGGAGCCCTCCTTGACTGGTGTTTTTCGCGCGCGAACGCGGGGGCGGGACTTCCGGCCTCCTTCTCCTCCTTTATTCCGGAGCGCTCATGGACCTCGCGGCTGCATCGGAAGCTGTCGGCTCTGTTATATTTTCTCCCTTCCGGACCTATTTTATATATTAGATATTTGATGGCTATGTGATTATGTAGTAAACTACATTTATAAATTATGTTAATTTATAAGTACAATAAGGATATCAGAGACTCTTTCTATAAGTAGGAATATGATAGGCCCATGAGGGGCAGTTTCATGTGGATTTATGCTTTTAAGTTTTTAGTTTTTTCACTCTGAACAATTTTTTTACAGAATTTTCCACTATTAGTCCGGCAGGATCACTTGGTATCTAAATGAACACTATGAGATATTGCACGAATATGGACTTTGAGCTTCTGAACTTTGACCCGAGGAGTTACTCCATCGAGTCCACTGAAGGATTTGTGGACAACACTAGTAGTAGGGGCAAAGGGAGGAGCTAAGGGATGATGGGCGGGTTTGTTGGAATAATGTCACTTCCTGTTTAACACTATTTAAGTCTGTTACACCTTTTCTATGCACACTTGAGAAAGGGTACTTGATACCCGAAACATGTTGTGGTGCATGGATTATAAATAAATTCCTTCACAGCATAGTCTGTTTCAATGGTCTCTGTCTACAATTTCCCCCTTTTTGTTGAATTACTACTGAGCCAGAAGTGGAAGGCCGAAGGTAGACAGAGGAGACCTACCTAAAGCTGAAAAGTATTGGTGAACCCAACTTACTAAACTGACTTAGTCGATATGTAATCAGTATTAAAAATTAACATCTCTATATAATACACAACAACGCTGCCCTTTGGATTGTAATGCAATAATCAGTGTATGTGAAAAATTAAATAAATATTAATCTTACAAAACGTTGATAAATTAAAGTATTTAAAGGAATAGTTCACTAAGAAAGTGGTTTCAGTTTAACTATAGAGTGAATTATCCTGCATACGCGCTATACTTAAACTATAGCCGGAAGTCGCCAGGACCTGTCAGTGGAGCCGAAGGTGGATTGTGCGCAAGGTAAAATTTCTCCCTCCTCATTCCTGGTTACATCTAAATTAATTGCAAAACAGGAGGTAAGACATAGCTCCTTTACCTCCCATCTGTCAATTAATGTAGTAAAGGAATAGTTCACTTTCTCAGGGATTATTATACTGACAAAGGTTTCTGCCTAGACAGTGATATTGCAGATTCAAAAAGGGGGAACGTTGGATGTTACTACATTATTATACTTACTGTTTTTAGGACAGAATTATTCAATAATAATTTTAGAAATAAAAACTTATATTTATTACTCAACAGAAATAATTATTTAGTTTCTAGGATAGTAATTTGGGATTGGCATGGAAGAGCTGAATCTCAGCAATTTTCTTTTTATTAGCGAAAAAAGTTAACTATGTTAATTTTTTTAAAGATATCATAAAAACAAAATGTCTCTTTAAGATGTGCATATGAAACATTCTATATCTTTGCAGCACATCTTTAGTTGTGGTCTACTATTTAAAATATGCTCTTTTTTTAATGAGATCCTTGATGGCTGTTTGATGACAGTAATTTCAATAAATTTCCAACTATAAGGTTTATCAGTGGCTCCAGTGTTTAAAAAAAAAACCTTACCTTACATCTCTGCTCCAAATGGTTCCTCTGCAGTGCTTGTCCAAAGTCCAGGAAAGTGAAACTTAGGAGCCTGTCTTCCTGTATAAAGCCTCTACTGTACCCTCTGGGAGGTAGAGTGACATCTGCCAATTCCCCCCCTCCATCTAGATTCATCGGGATGCGCTTTTAGTGTAGCGTGAAACACTTTTTCAGTAAAGTAGCTTCCCCCTCCCAACCCTAACTGCATTGTCCATTTTTAATAAAGTCCCTAGAACATGACTTAAATTACCCTAGTTAAGTTACAATTATGTATGCTGGAGAAAAGGCGCTTGCATGGGGATATGATTACTGTGTATAAATACATTAACGGGCCATACAATAAACTATCTGGGGCATTGTTCACCAATAGAACATGTCAGAGGACACAAGGACATCCCTTAAGACTTGAAGAAAAAAGGTTTAGGCTTCAAGCTTGGAAAGTGTTTTTCACTGTGAGAACGGTAAAGCTATGGAACTGTCTTCCAGTGGACGTTGTTATGGCAGGTTCATTGGTCCGTTTCAAAAAAAAGCTGGATGAGTTTCTGCAAATGGAATGTTGCAAGTTACTGGTATTGATACATAAACTAGAGTTGATCCAGTTGATCAGTAGAGTTGATTTCCGATTGCTACTTGGAGTTAGGAAGGAATTTTTCCCCCTTCATAAATTTGGTGAGGTTTTTTTTGCCTTCCTCTGGATCAACAGTTAGGCAGGAAATGAGGATATTGCTAGATGGGTTGAACTGTATGTCTTTATTCAACCTCAAATACTATACTATACTTACCCTAGATCCTGTGGCTAAAGCAATAGCCGGCAGCTGCATCTGTGATTGGCTGACTCTCAGCCAATCACAAACGCGGCTGCTGGCCAGGCCCCCAATACCCAAGCCCCCCGGAAGTTGCATTGGAGGCCGATGCTGTGGAATCCCTGGCTGGTAAGTTATGTTCTGGGGACTTTTTTAAATAAAAACAAACAATACGGTTAGGGTTGGGTTGGTGCACATACACTTTAAGTCATATTGCATTGTCACTCAAGTGTTAATGGAAACGAAGACACCATGGTGTTCAGTTTATTCAAAGGTGACATTTTACATGCAACTATGCTCCTCGAGCAGTGATTTCCATAAGTAATAGAGCTAGGGCATAAATTTGAAGGCTCTGGGCAAATCATAGTCTGGTCTGCTCCAATAGTCTTGTCTAAATTTTCTTCACACTAGCAGTTTTGTTTTCTCTCGCCCACACCCCAAATTTTTCTATGTAATGAACAATAGTATACAGTAGTATGCTGTAGGAACAGTGTCATGAATAACATTTTATTTCTATAACTTTCATTACAGACAGCAAGTGGAGTCAAAGAAAAGATGTTTACACACCTCAACGCTCTTTTAGCCAATTATGAAAAGCCTAACCAAGGTTTAATTTATCATCTTGTTTATCCCGTAAATAAAGAAACAACCTTGCCAATAATGAGAAGAAACAAATCTTCTAATTATGATGAAACATATGCAGGTAAGTAGAAATTAGAACACTGTGATAATTTGAATCTTGGTGTTACTTTCTGCTTTTGAAAAAAATAATCTCTGAACTATTCAATATTACTCTATATACAGAAAATAAAATAGAGAATGTTCTACTTTTTTGTTCTGGGTCTTCAAATTCTAACATATGCTTTATTTGAAAGGTAAAGATATTAAAACACAAGTCTTGTCTTGTCTAAAAAAAACATAATTCAAAAAATTAAAAAAAAATAAAAATAAAATCTGGAGACCAGGTGATCATTCACAAAATCTTTATTCTACCTTGCCACTGTATAAATAGAAAACAGAGAAATTCCTAATAAAATTGGTAAGTGATAAAATATTGCCAGAAAATTTTCACTGCAGCAATGTAATCCTATTAAAATAGGATTTTAATAGATTTATTATTGATATTTTCTTTTTTGGCCCTTTGGAACTACTCAGAGTGAGGACCTAAACCGTTAGGCCCATACCCGTATTCAGCTTCTAACTCCTGCACTTACCTGTTAAAGTTGAGATTGGCAGTGTGTTGTTCTTCACTTCCTCTCAGTGCCACAAGCTGACCAATAGGAAGACACGCTGTTGAAGAAGCGTGTCTTCCTATTGGTAAAGCTGTGGGGAGTCGGGGAACAGCATGGGCGTAGTTGGACTAATCTGCACATGTCCTTGTTCTAAAGGTTAACACCGCCTTTGACTGGCATTGTTCACCAATAGAACATGTGGACATCCCTTAAGAATGGAAGAAAAGAAAAGTCTTCATGTTCGGAAAGGGTTTTTCACTGTGAGAATGGTAAAAATATGGAATTGTCTTCAATTGGACTTGGAGATATGTGTTCATTGGATAGTTTAAAAAAAAACAAAGAATGTTGCACATTTCTGTATCTGTTGTATTCAATTAGATCAACTGGACTTGAAGTTTAGTTCTTGAAGACGTTTCGCTAGTCATCTGACTGGCTTTCTCAATTCAGAATGACTTATACAAGAATCTGTGGCAATTATGTACCCTGGAAAATCCCAATTAGCATATCACAGCCAAGTGTTAAGGACATGATTGGATAGTGGCTAAGAGGTGTTATAGGAACGCCCAGAGTAAGGTGTCAAAACAGCATTGTACATGGCAGACAGTTGTGTCGAACCCCCCCACCTCTATTTAGGCTTGGTTTCTTTATTTTCACATAAATGGCCTCCTTAACACCTCTCTTGAACCAGTCACGTTCCTTTGCCAATATGCTAACATTACAATCTTCAAAGATATGTCCTTTATCCTTAACATGCAGGTACACGGCTGAGTCCTGACCCAAGGAATTGGCTCTTCTGTGCTGGGCCATACGTTGATGCAGTTGCTGTTTGGTCTCCCCCACATACAAATCAGAGCATTCTTCACTGCACTGCACTGCGTATATGATGTTGCTTTTTTTGTGTTTGGGTATTGGGTCTTTTGGATGTACCAATTGCTGCCTCAGTGTGTTGTTCGGTTTAAAGCAGACAGGGATACAGTGTTTTTTGAAAATTCTTCTCAATTTCTCGGAGACCCCTGCTACATATGGGATGACCATGTTCTTTCTCCTGTCTTGCTTTTTACCTTCACTGTTGGTATTCGTGTTCTTTTCTTTCCTTCTACTTCTTTTGACAAAGGCCCAGTCTGGATATTCACAAGTTTTAAGGGCTCCTCTGAGATGTTTCATTTCTTTTGCCTTTGCCTCTGTGCTAGTGGGGATGTTCTCAGCTCTGTGTTGCAGGGTTCTGATGACACCCAGCTTGTGATCTAAAGGGTGGTGGGAGTCAAACATCAAATACTGATCTGTGTGTTGGTTTTCTGTAAACTTCTACTTCCAGTTTACCATTTTCCTTAACTTCTACCAAGCAGTCCAAGAAAGCCAGTTTGTTGTTTTGTACCTCTTCCCTTGTAAATTTGACGTTTTGGTCTACCGCATTAATGTGTTTTGTGAACGCTTGTACTTCCTTCTGGTGGATTTTAACCCAGATGTCATCCACATATCTGAACCAGTGGCTGGGTGCTATGCCCTTAAAGGTATTAAGCGCCTGTTTTTCCACCTCCGTTAACATTTTGGCAAAGGAACGTGACTGGTTCAAGAGAGGTGTTAAGGAGGCCATTTATGTGAAAATAAAGAAACCAAGCCTAAATAGAGGTGGGGGGTTCGACACCAACTGTCTGCCATGTACAATGCTGTTTTGACACCTTACTCTGGGCGTTCCTATAACACCTCTTAGCCACTATCCAATCACGCCCCTTAACACTTGGCTGTGATATGCTAATTGGGATTTTCCAGGGTACATAATTGCCACAGATTCTTGTACAAGTCATTCTGAATTGAGAAAGCCAGTCGGATGACTAGCGAAACATCTTCAAGAACTAAACTTCAATTCCAGTTGATCTAATTGAATACAACAAATATACCATGACCTGGATAAGATGAGAACCTTCACTTGCACATTTCTGGTATTGATACACAAAGTTGGAGCTGATGCAGGGATATTTTCGATTGCCACTTGCAGTCAGGGAAAAAAAATTTTCTCTTCATTCTATTTTCTTACCTTCCTCTGGGTCAACAGTTAGCCAGGAAATGTGGGTATTGCTGTGTAGTTTGAACTAGACGGACGTATGTCTTTATTTAACCTCAAATACTATACTATACTAAATCTGATGATCTGATGGATCGAAAAGGCAGAAATATCGTAGTATTGAATTGTACTGAATTTCAAACATAGATCATACTGTTCTGTTCTATAGAGAAGGAGTATGGATATGAGTCTACCAGTGCAGCTGATAACAATAACATTCCTTCAACTGGTCATTTAGCAACACAGATGGTAAATTTTCACCCAAGATGAATATGAAATGTAAAGTCAGTTGACATGTAATATTTTACCCTATAAACAGCACTAATGTCAAAGAGAGAGCATAATGATTACATTACATGGTCCATAGGGTATTTGTAGGGAAAGACCTTTTAGGTATAAGTGTCCTTAAAAGTTCCCCATTATTATTTATTACCAATAATTTTTTTCAGTTGCATTTGATTTCTGCCTTGTGTGAAATCAAGAAAACCTGAAAAGTACTTTACCAAAACATATTCAGGGTTATTCAATAAAAGTTCTTATCGTTTAAAGTGGTGCTAAATTTGCCCCAACCAATCAGATGTTAGCTTTCAAATGTTAAATATGATCTGATTGGTTGGGGCAAATTTAGCACCTTTAGAACTTTTATTGAATAACCTCAATTGTGTTTTTTCACTGTTCTGGGATCAGTTGGCAGTGGGGTTTCTTGCCTTTCTCTGGAGCAACTCTGGGATAGGGTAGAATTTGGGATTAGAGTTGTTAGGATTTGGGTTTTTTTAAAGGGTAAGGAAAGCCTAAAACTAGCCCCCCACCCCCGTTTGGATATACCGAGGTAAAGAACCTAAATTGCTAGATACTCATCCCTGCCAGTACAGCAAGTACTTAGCTCAGGCTGCAGGCACCACTTTGTTTCGGTCTGGTCTGGCACTGCCCCCTTTACTAGGCAGACAGCAACACACGCAAAGCAGAGTAAGTGCTACTTACATGTATTCAATTATAGATTAAGATGAGGTAAAGTAATTTTTTCAGTATAGTGTCCCTTTAAATGTATCTCCTAAATCTTGGCAGGTAGCCAAGAGAAAGCAGAGGGGTAAAATGTAACAACTGGTAAAGGCTGAACCTGCCAAGGGATAGAAATAAAAACAAAAGTAACTAATCCACCAACTGGTTACACTGTCACCTACTAATGTAGGAAAAAGCAGTGAATTGTACCTCTTAGAGCAGTTTATAAAAGGGATTTTTTGCATTGCATTGGGACATGGTTAATTGATTTAATACAATCGCATTTAGTCGATTATTTAATTTGGCCTGATCTATAAAAACCCATTTTATATAAATATTACACCTATTTATTGTTCTAGGGATGCAGTGCTCACTATTTAAAAGAATCTGTATGTGCTCCAGTGAATAGGCAGGGAGAGTGATGCTGATTCCCCCTCCTTCTCAAATTAGTTATGTGGGGGGAGAGGAGTGTTTCTGTCACTCTACACACTCTAGGTAGTGTAGTTATATCTGTCAAAGTGTGTGACTGTGTATGCATTAGGTAGTGTGTTAGTGAGAGTTTCTATTTATATTTGAGACTTTCTGTGAGAAATAATTCTAATTCTGAGAGAGCGAGGCATAAGGAGAAATCGGTGGGTGTGGACCCCCAGTAAAGTTTAGAGAACCCTAAAATGGCTGACAAACACCGATAGATTATAGCTAAACAGACAGATAGATGATAGATAGGACAGATGATAAAGGAACAGATAGATAATATGTAGACAGACAGATGATAAAGAAAGACAGGTAGACAAATCATACCAGAAATGGCCCTGAATGGTTAACTCCAGAACTTCTTTATCCCTTGGTGAAACATGCTTTATTCCCATTGTTTGATAGAATGGGGGTGACAAATAGATTGGGTGGCTTTATGAAGTACTATATTTTCATGGCTCCTCACTGCTGGATCTCTGTGTTGAAAAGCAAGAGAAATATCTTTAATTAGCAATTACTAATTTAATGCACATGCATGGTCCAATGTAATAAATCAGTGGTAAGGATTAGAGATGAAAAAACTGTGTTTTATGGACTTTTTTCGGATGTTAACAATAATTTGCCAACCAAATTTTACTGGCAAAATGTATTAAAGTCTTAGTTCAAAAAAAGTCTAAAATCATTTCCAACAGCACAAACTGTATTGGTAGCTGGAAAATCATACAGGGAACATGAAAATTGTAATAATGGTAAGTAGCTCACCTAACGTTTCATTCTACCAATTGCATAAATTACAACATTTTGTTCTGGGTGCTTTTTATTCTTAGGGCAGCCCTGTGTGCAAAACTATTCCTGAGTACAAAAAGTTGTTGTAGGACTATAGGTGGGTACACACAAAAATGATAAAGCGCCAATACCATCGGATCTGATCATATAGACGCTTTATTGTTAGTGTGTGTAATGTGTGTAGTGCATCTTCTGAAAGATGGTTCGGAAAAGACTGAAAATTTCCCTCGCCCGTGGTCATCTCCCTGTACTAAAATATAGTTTCGGCCGTGGTCATTGGAAACATGCAGTCCAAAATGTTCTCCCTATGCTTTGTATAGGGAGAACCTTGGGAATGTGTTTACCCTGATCTTTAAAAAACGAGGGACAGAAGCTTGCAGATCCTGTGCCATGTTTCAAAGATCTGTCATGTGTGTACTCCGCTTATGTGCATCTGTCTGGAGATGTGGACAGACAGTACACTTATACACAGTTATTCAGGGAATTACATTAAAGGACAACCTTATGAAAAAAAATAACATCACCCACATTACATGCCCAAACTTCCAGCAGTAGAAATCGCTTACTCACATTTACAACCGTGCTGGTTGTATTTTCCGTCAGTCGATATTGGCTCCTTTTTCTTTAAGTAAAGGGAGCTGATCCGATCGCACAGCCAACCGATCTCCATACCACGTGTGGGGATCGGTTGGGTCTTTGTGCAGTTCCCACAGCATGTGTGGTTGCAGATACAAATGTGATCTGTTGCCACACATGCTCAGGGCCGTCTCTAGACTTTTTTCCACCCGAAATAAAATTGCAAATGCTGCCTGCCCCCCCTCGTCGCACCGCTGGAATGGGTGTGGTTTTATAATTGAAAGTGGAGAGATGCTTTGTCCGGAAGTTGGAGGGGCTTTATACACATGACTGGTAAATAATGCCCACAATGACTGGTAAATGGTGCCCACAGTGACTGGTAAATTATGCCCAACATTGATTTTTGATCTGTAGAGCTGACAAACATTGATTTGGATTAAATTATTAGCCAGTCATAAGGGAGGGGAAGGAGTTGTAGCTGTATTCTGTTGTGGAATGAATGTCACAGCTTTCCCTGCTATTTAAAGTGACAGCACCTCCTGAAAATGTGTGGTTTTTTTATGGAATTTTTTGGGGGCCCTGGCTTGTGGGCCCCAGGCACATGGAAAAACCATGTGGCCCAGGCACATGCCAGAAAAAAAAAATCCTGGCATCAAAGCTGCTGCCTCCCTATAGGGTGCTGCTCTGCAATGTGCTTCACCCTTCATCATTAGAGAGGCAGCCCTGCACATGCTGTGGAAACCGCATGCGTATTGCCACCTTTAGATAACACACAGCAAAGATGAGTGATGAAAGCCCACCTCATAGCTGGCTCAGGGCCATGGTTAATACAGCACTTATCGTTGGCTGGTGGGAATGTCTGTTACAACCTCTCTCCTCCTCCTCTGCCAGTCAAACAAACTTGAAGTGTCCTGTAGCCTGGATACAGTCTACATAATCAAGCTGATCAAAGAAGGGTGGGTGAAGGAGTGTTTTCTAGCATGCTAGTGTTAACTGACAGTTAGAGGCAGACAGAATTGTTAGCATGGCTAATTGAAGGCAGAGAGGGGCTCGAAATCAGGAAAAAAGATATGGGGAGTGCTGCATACTCTTTTTAAAGAAATGTTTTTAAAAATTCCTTGAGGCAATACAATTATCTTTTAACTTTAATGCCATTTACTGGAGAGATAATTTACAGTTTATCGGTGTTCCTGCATGCTTTCAGATTGTGGCATATATAAATTTAGATTTAGTTCTCCTATAAAGCAAAAACCCAATAGTGACTAATCTTTTCAGTCCAAAACACCCCATCCAGGGACACTGTTTTACATAACTGTATTTTTTATATATTTTTAACACAGATTTTAATTAGCAAAACAATAATTTCCATTTTTCTGTTTTCTTTAGAAGTTGATGATCGAGATTATGTTGATGTCTTACCTTAGCAATGCTTTTCAACTCAATGCTAAAAACTGAACTAACAAAGAATAAACATACTGAACAATTAAAGTCTGGCCTAAAAGAAGGATTTTTTTTTATTTCTAATATGCTGCATGGCTTTAACTGCAAAACTGCTAATGTCGGTTCTATTCATGCTACATGTGGATTTATAAGCACCTCTGCTTAAGTGGTTGTAGCAAAATGGTTATAAAAAAGCTTATACTTTAATAATTATGAAACAATATGTGATACTGTACAAAATGTTTTTCAATAAAAATCTAATGACAAGAAATAAAGATTATATCTTGAGTAATACACATGGGGAGATTTACCCAGAGCTGCAATCACTCCAGGTAAATCTCCCCACTTGAATTTAATATCGGGTTTGCATATATAAGTAAATAACAAAAGGGATGTAACACAAAGGGTTATGTGTGTGTATATATATATATATATATATATATATATATATATATATTATATTATTTTTCCCCTCATACTGATGTGTATCTTGATGTGGGGTTTACATTAAAGAGCTTTCAGTTCACTTGGAGTGCAACCCTCTATACTGTTATAATAATGTCAAAGATATTATTATTATGTTACCCTTGGACGGGAACACTGAGACATCTGTACCCTTGTGGTTTAGTGTGCATTGGATTTTTTTAATGCATTTTTATCTATGCAGGTGGTGTTTAGGGGGGGTTTACATCTGCCCCAGAACATGCACTAATGCTGGAAAATTGAAAAAATTAGGTAACTCATTGGACTTCACTCAAGTAAGGACCACATATTGTCCAAAAATGTTCATATAAACTTAATAAATATGTAGCAATTTCATATTGGTGTGTTGTTCGGTTTAAAGCGACAGGGATACAGTGTTTTTTGAAAATTCTTCTCAATTTCTCGGAGCCCCTGCTACATATGGGATGACCAGTTCTTTCTCCTTGCTTGCTTTTTACCTTCACCTGTTGGTATTCGTGTTCTTTTCTTTCCTTTCTACTTCTTTTGACAAAGGCCCAGTCTGGATATTCACAAGTTTTAAGGCTCCTCTGAGATGTTTCATTTCTTTTGCCTTTGCCTCTGTGCTAGTGGGGATGTTCTCAGCTCTGTGTTGCAGGGTTCTGATGACACCCAGCTTGTGATCTAAAGGGTGGTGGGAGTCAAACATCAAATACTGATCTGTGTGTTGGTTTTCTGTAAACTTCTACTTCCAGTTTACCATTTTCCTTAACTTCTACCAAGCAGTCCAAGAAAGCCAGTTTGTTGTTTTGTACCTCTTCCCTTGTAAATTTGACGTTTTGGTCTACCGCATTAATGTGTTTTGTGAACGCTTGTACTTCCTTCTGGTGGATTTTAACCCAGATGTCATCCACATATCTGAACCAGTGGCTGGGTGCTATGCCCTTAAAGGTATAAGCGCCTGTTTTTCCACCTCCGTTAACATTTTGGCAAAGGAACGTGACTGGTTCAAGAGAGGTGTTAAGGAGGCCATTTATGTGAAAATAAAGAAACCAAGCCTAAATAGAGGTGGGGGGTTCGACACCACTGTCTGCCATGTACAATGCTGTTTTGACACCTTACTCTGGGCGTTCCTATAACACCTCTTAGCCACTATCCAATCACGCCCCTTAACACTTGGCTGTGATATGCTAATGTGGATTTCTCAGGGTACATAATTGCCACAGTTCTTGTACAAGTCATTCTGAATTGAAAAGCCGTCGATGACTAGCGAAACATCTTCAAGAACTAAACTTCAATTCCGTTGATCTAATTGAATACAACAATATACCATGACCTGGATAAGATGAGAACCTTCACTTGCACATTTCTGGTATGATACACAAAGTTGGAGCTGATGCAGGATATTTTTGATTGCCACTTGCAGTCAGGGAAAAAAAATTTCTCTTCATTCTATTTTTTTGCCTTCCTCTGGTCAACAGTTAGCCAGGAATGTGGGTATTGCTGTGTAGTTTGAACAGACGGACGTATGTCTTTATTTAACTTCAAATACTATACTATACTAAATCTGATGATCTGATGGATCAAAAAAGGCAGAAATATCGTAGTATTGAATGTACTGAATTTCAAACATAGATCATACTGTTCTGTTCTATAGAGAAGGAGTATGGATATGAGTCTACCAGTGGCAGCTGATAACAATAACATTCCTTCAACTGGTCATTTAGCAACACAGATGGTAAATTTTCACCCAGATGAATATGAAATGTAAAGTCAGTTGACATGTAATATTTTACCCTATAAACAGCACTAATGTCAAGAGAGAGCATAATGATTACATTACATGGTCCAAAGGGTATTTGTAGGGAAGACCTTTAGGTATAAGTGTCCTTAAAAGTTCCCATTATTATTTATTACCAAATTTTTTTCAGTTGCATTTGATTTCTGCCTTGTGTGAAACAGAAAACCTGAAAGAGTACTTTACAAAAACATATTCAGGTTATTCAATAAAAGTTCTTATCGTTTAAAGTGGTGCTAAATTTGCCCCAACCAATCAGATGTTAGCTTTCAAATGTTTAAATATGATCTGATTGGTTGGGGCAAATTTAGCACCTTTAGAACTTTTATTGAATAACCTCAATTGTTTTTTCACTGTTCTGGGATCAGTTGGCAGTGGGGTTTCTTGCCTTTCTCTGGAGCAACTCTGGGATAGGGTAGAATTTGGGATTAGAGTTGTTAGGATTTGGGTTTTTTTAAAGGGTAAGGAAAGCCTAAAACTAGCCCCCCACCCCCGTTTGGATATACCGAGGTAAAGAACCTAAATTGCTAGATACTCATCCCTGCCAGTACAGCAAGTACTTAGCTCAGGCTGCAGGCACCACTTTGTTTCGGTCTGGTCTGGCACTGCCCCTTTACTAGGCAGACAGCACACACCAAAGCAGAGTAAGTGCTACTTACATGTATTCAATTATAGATTAAGATGAGGTAAAGTAATATTTTCAGTATAGTGTCCCTTTAATGTATCTCCTAAATCTTGGCAGGTAGCCAGAGAAAGCAGAGGGTAAAATGTAACAACTGGTAAAGGCTGAACCTGCCAAGGGATAGAAATAAAAACAAAAGTAACTAATCCACCAACTGGTTACACTGTCACCTACTAATGTAGGAAAAAGCAGTGAATTGTACCTCTTAGGGCTAGGCCACACTGAAACGCAAACGCAATCGCAATCGCATGCGTTTCATCTGCATTTTTTTGCGTTTGCGCTTGCGATTCTTCAATAAGTATAGGAAATCGCATGCGATTGCGATTAAATGCAGAACGCAAAACCAAAGCATCGAAAAACGCGCGTTTTTTGCGTTTCCGCGTTTCAATAATTTTGAAAATCGCAAGCGCAATCGCAACGCAACGCAAATGCAAAAAAACGCAGCAGTGTGGCCTAGCCCTTGAGCAGTTTATAAAAGGGATTTTTTGCATTGCATTGGGACATGGTTAATTGATTTAATACAATCGCATTTAGTCGATTATTTAATTTGGCCTGATCTATAAAACCCATTTTTAAATATTACACCTATTTATTGTTCTAGGGATGCAGTGCTCACTATTAAAGAATCTGTATGTGCCCAGTGAATAGCAGGGAGAGTGATGCTGATTCCCCCTCCTTCTCAAATTAGTTATGTGGGGGGAGAGAGTGTTTCTGTCACTCTACCACTCTAGGTAGTGTAGTTATATCTGTCAAAGTGTGTGACTGTGTATGCATTAGGTAGTTGTGTAGTGAGAGTTTCTATTATATTTGAGACTTTCTGTGAGAAATAATTCTAATTCTGAGAGAGCGAGGCATAAGGAGAAATCGGTGGGTGTGGACCCCCAGTAAAGTTTAGAGAACCCTAAAATGGCTGACAAACACCGATAGTTATAGCTAAACAGACAGATAGATGATAGATAGGACAGATGATAAAGGAACAGATAGATATATGTAGACAGACAGATGATAAAGAAAGACAGGTGACAAATCAACCAGAAATGGCCTGAATGGTTAACTCCAGAACTTCTTTATCCCTTGGTGAAACATGCTTTATTCCCATTGTTTGATAGAATGGGGGTGACAATAGATTGGGTGGCTTATGAAGTACTATATTTTCATGGCTCCTCACTGCTGGATCTCTGTGTTGAAAAGCAAGAGAAATATCTTTAATTAGCAATTACTAATTAATGCACATGCTGGTCCAATTGTAATAATCAGTGGTAAGGATATAGATGAAAAACTGTGTTTTATGGACTTTTTTCGGATGTTAACATAATTTGCCAACCAAATTTTACTGGCAAAATGTATTAGTCTTAGTCAAAAAAAGTCTAAAATCATTTCCACAGCACAAACTGTATTGGTAGCTGGAAAATCATACAGGGAACATGAAAATTGTATAATGGTAAGTAGCTCACCTAACGTTTCACCTACAATTGCATAAATTACAACATTTTGTTCGTGTGCTTTTTATTCTTAGGCAGCCCTGTGTGCAAAACTATTCCTGAGTACAAAAAGTTGTTGTAGGATATAGGTGGGTACACACAAAATGATAAAGCGCCAATACCATCGGATCTGATCATATAGACGCTTTATGTTAGTGTGTGTAATGTGTGTAGTGCATCTTCTGAAAGATGGTTCGAAAAGACCGAAAATTTCCCTCGCCCGGGGTCATCTCCCTGTCTAAAATATAGTTTTGGCCGTGGTCATTGGAAACATGCAGTCCAAAATTTTCTCCCTATGCTGTGTATAGGGAGAACCTTGGGAATGTGTTTACCCTGATCTTTAAAAAACGAGGGACAGAACCTTGCAGATCCTGTGCCATGTTTCAAAGATCTGTCATTGTGTACTCCGCTTATGTGCATCTGTCTGAGATGTGGACAGACAGTACACTTATACACAGTTATTCAGGAATTACATTAAAGGACAACCTATGAAAAAAAATAACATCACCCACATTACATGCCCAAACTTCCAGCAGTAAGAATCGTTTACCACATTTACAACCGTGCTGGTTGTATTTTCCGTCAGTCGATATTGGCCCTTTTTTCTTTAAGTAAAGGGAGCTGATCCGATCGCACAGCCAACCGATCTCCATACCACGTGTTGGGGATCGGTTGGGTCCTTGTGCAGTTCCCACAGCATTGTGTGGTTGCAGAACAATGTGATCTGTTGCCACACATGCTCAGGGCCGTCTCTAGACTTTTTTCCACCTGAAATAAAATTGCAAATGCTGCCTGCCCCCCCTCTTGCACCGCTGGAATGGTGTGTTTTTTATAATTGAAAGTGGAGAGATGCTTTGTCCGGAAGTTGGAGGGGCTTATACACATGACTGGTAAATAATGCCCACAATGACTGGTAAATGTGCCCACAGTGACTGGTTATTATGCCCACATTGATTTTTGATCTGTAGAGCTGACAAACATTGATTTGGATTAAATTATAGCCAGTCATAAGGGAGGGGAAGGGATTTGTAGCTGCATTCTGTTGTGGAATGAATGTCACAGCTTTCCCTGCTATTTAAGTGACAGCACCTCCTGAAAATGTGTGTTTTTTTATGGAATTTTTTGGGCCCTGGCTTGGCCCACGGGCACATGGAAAAACCATGTGGCCCAGGCACATGCCAGAAAAAAAAAATCCTGGCATCAAAGCTGCTACCTCCCTATAGGGTGCTGCTCTGCAATGTGCTTCACCCTTCATCATTAGAGAGGCAGCCCTGCACATGCTGTGGAAACCGATGCGTATTGCCACCTTTAGATAACACACAGCAAAGATGAGTGATGAAAGCCCACCTCATAGCTGGCTCAGGGCCATGGTTAATACAGCACTTATCATGGCTGGTGGGAATGTCTGTTACAACCTCTCTCCTCCTCCTCTGCCAGTCAAACAAACTTAAGTGTCCTGTAGCCTGGATACAGTCACATAATCAAGCTGATCAAAGAAGGGTGGGTGAAGGAGTGTTTTCTCGCATGCTGTGTTAACGACAGTTAGAGGCAGACAGAATGTTAGCATGCTAATTGAAGGCAGAGAGGGGCTCGAAATCAGGAAAAAAGATATGGGGAGTGCTGCATACTCTTTTTAAAGAATGTTTTTAAAATTCCTTGAGGCAATACAATTATCTTTTAACTTTAATGCCATTTTGGAGAGTATTTACAGTTTATCGGTGTTCCTGCATCTTTCAGATTGTGGCGTATATAAATTTAGATTTAGTTCTCCTATAAAGCAAAAACCCAATATGGACTAATCTTTTCAGTCCAAACACCCCATCCAGGGACACTGTTTTACATAACTGTATTTTTTTATATTTTTAACACAGATTTTAATTAGCAAAACATAATTTCCATTTTTCTGTTTTCTTTAGAAGTTGATGATCGAGATTATGTTGATGTCTTACCTTAGCAATGCTTTTCAACTCAATGCTAAAACTGAACTAGCAAAGAATAAACATACTGAACAATTAAAGTCTGGCCTAAAAGAAGGATTTTTTTTTATTTCTAATATGCTGCATGGCTTTAACTGCAAAACTGCTAATGTCGGTTCTATTCATGCTACATGTGGATTTATAAGCACCTCTGCTTAAGTGGTTGTAGCAAAATGGTTATAAAAAAGCTTATACTTTAAATATTATGAAACAATATGTGATACTGTACAAAATGTTTTTCAATAAAAATCTAATGACAAGAAATAAAGATTATATCTTGAGTAATACACATGGGGAATTTACCAGAGCTGCAATCACTCCAGGTAAATCTCCCCACCTGAATTTAATATCGGGTTTGCTATATAAGTAAATAACAAAAGGGATGTAACACCAAAGGGTTATGTGTGTATATATATATATATAATATATATATATATATATATATATATTATATTATTTTTCCCCCATACTGATGTGTATCTTGATGTGGGGTTTACATTAAAGAGCTTTCAGTTCACTTGGAGTGAACCCTCTATACTGTTATAATAATGTCAAAGATTATTATTATGTTACCCTTGGACGGGAACACTGAGACATCGTACCCTTGTGGTTTAGTGTGCATTGGATTTTTTTATGCATTTTTATCTATGCAGGTGGTGTTTAGGGGGGGTTTACATCTGCCCCAGAACATCACTAATGCTGGAAAATTGAAAAAATTAGGTAACTCATTGGACTCACTCAAGTAGGACCACATATTGTTCAAAAATGTTCATATAAACTTAATAAATATGTAGCAATTTCATATTGAGTTGCGTGACGTCCACTGGGCTGCCTCATTTCTTCAACTTTCTAGCATCTTTACACTCTGCCCTGATTCTCCCTGGTAGCAGCTTACTAAGAAAATACAAGGGGTGCCAGGTGTACATTTTTATAGTTTGGGGGCAGGCGAGAAATTGTCCACATAGACAGTTAAAGCTTTGTACACACGTTAGATAGTTGTCGCAAAATATAGCTGATACGACATTTTTTACGATTATCGTGCGAAAAAATACAACGCCCATCAACGACCAACGATCCGATATATTCACAGCATTTTTGAACGACTGGCTTGGCGGATTCTTTCTAACGATTATTATTACTATTATCATTGTGGATTTTAAAGCGCCAACATCTTCCGTGGAGCTTGCATTAATACATAAGGAAAAATACGTTACATACAAGGGTCATGCAAGCAATACGTGTAATAATAAGTGCAAATAATCTAAGTACTGGTCCAGCAGCATCCAGTGTGTTTAGTTACAGCATTGTGGTACAATAGGGAGGGCCCTGTCCAGAAGACTTACAATCTAGGAGAAATGGGGATGAAACACAAAGATGAAGCTGTAACTAAGTGCAGTATTATCGGGTTTGCAGTGGAGTATAACTAGTGGTTTTTGTGATGGTCAGTAAGAGGAGTAGAAGTGTCCAAATCCAGATTTTACCTGCCTTAAGAGGTGAGTTTTGAAGTTGCGTTTCAAGATATGAAGTGATGGCACATTACGTACAAAGCGAGGAGGGAGTTCCAGAGAATGGGAAGAGGTGATTAGAGTGGATGAAGAACATTAGCAGAGTGGAGGTCACGCCTTGGGTAGTATCTGTTTATCAGATCAGAGATGTATGGGGGGGGGGCTGTATTGGAAAGAGTCTTGCAGGATAAGGTTAGCAATTTAAATTGGATCCTTTGGGTAATGGGAAGCCAGTGGAAGATTGACAGAAAGGGCAATGTGTGAGAAGTGGGAGAGATGAAATGGGCCTGGCAGCAAGTTAAGGATTGATTAAAGGGTGCCAGTTGGTTGATTAGTAGACCGCATAGGAGTTTGTTACAGTAGTCCAGCCGAGAGATGATAAGGGCATGAACAAGAAATTTGGTAGCATTCTGTAAAAAAGGAAGGGATAATCTGTGAGATGTTTTTGAGCTGTAACCGACAGGAGTTAGACAGGGTATTGATGTGGTGTCAAAGGTTACCTGCTTCACTACTCCTGAGGCGCCATGCCGACTCGCGTTTCGTCCGCTCAGGACTCAGACCCTAACTAAGTCACAAATAGACGAAACGTGCGTCTGCATGGCGCCTCAGGAGTAGTGAAGCAGATCTAGTCTCTCTTTGGCCGTAGTCATTTGGAGCCTTTCTGTTGGTATTAGGATCCCTTCAGCGCATCCTGCGTAGCTCTTCATGCACCACTAAGCTGGCTGTATGGTGTAGATGTTTCTTCACCCAGTCCTGCGTGCAGCTCCGGCTTAGTGGTGCATGAAGAGCTACGCAGGATGCGCTGAAGCACTTTGGTCTAGGAACAACCCTCTAAAACCAAAAAAAAACGCAATCTATTCACTAGGGTGGGCTTTCATTATTATAGATGGGGACTTGTGCTAGTTGGATTTCTTGCATTTTCCATTACCAAACACCGATATGTGAGTAGCAAATGCCAATGACAAATGTGCCATAGACAAGAGTCCGAAACGTGGCTACAGATGGCCTTTGCACCATGTTTTGGTTAACAAAGCACTTTACCTAAACGCACTTATTGAATACCTTATAGATGAGGTATTCAACAAGCACTCCACGGGGTTTTCATAATACTTAGCTTTATTGTTGCTCAGATAAGATCATTCAATGCCTTTCAGCAACCTTCTTGTCTGTCGTCGGATATTATTGATATAGCCTATGCCAGATATATTTTAGTATTTAGATTTTAGTGGGGCTGGCCAGCCTATGTTTTTAGTTATTAAAACAGGTGTACCGATTTGTTAATACATTACTTTTCCTTATAACTATGTTATTGATTTTTAAATTGTGGGTAATGTGTTACAACCTTCATTCACTGGTTGCTTTTTTTTGTTGTCTGCCTTGTTGGGTGCCTTTTTTGTGCATCTTTTTGCACATATTGCCTGGGGGCAGGAGCCAGGTGCCCTGTTAGGGGTCTTTTGAGCATACACAATCTTATCCAGATATTCAGCCTTTCCCATGCTTGCCCGCACCTTCAAACAAATAAAAGACTTATACAATATAATGTGTGCATCAGGCCCTCTCCCTAATTGTACAGCTAGCTAGATGCAGAGTTTGGCATCTCTTGTGGACCTGCCCACTGATTGATTGACACAAATACTTTCTATCCAAATCCGTTATGGTTAGGTTTTAAAACAGAATATTAGACATGTGAACTGGGACTGTTTAATAAGGAAGATTGGCCTAAAGCACAAAATACTATTATTGATGGAGCTATTTTGTGATTGGGAACAATAATCCTACCTTACTGTTTACAAAGCACCCACCCCACCACAACCCCAATAAAACTGGACCAATCTGGTTAAAAACTGACCAACATAGTAATTTAAGGTTGAATAAAGCCATACGTCCTCAATTCCAACCTATTCACCACACCCCCCCCTTTTTTTTTTTTTTTTAACCACTATACTAAACCTTTATCCAGAGGAAGGCACAAAAACCAAAAACCCCAGCAAAAAGAGGAAAAATTCCTTCCTGACTCGCAAAGGCAATGTCCGGAAATTATACCGGATCAACCAGATCTATATGCATTAATACCAGTAATCTCAATATTTTTTATTTTTAAAAAACTTATTCCAGGCCTTTTAAAGCTATTTAATGAACTTGCCCATTACCACATCTGCTGGAAAGACGTTCCACCGTTTAACCGTTCTCCCTGTAAAAAACCTTCCTAACCTGAAGATTAAGACTTCCTGGTTTTCTTCCAACCTTAAAGGATTGTTCCACGTGTCCTCTGATCACCTGTTAGTAAACAATGCAAACCAGATAGCTCAATTGTATGGGCCTTATATATTTGTATAAGGTTATCATGTCCCCACGCCAACTTCGCTTCCCAATTAACAGCCATAACTTGTCTATTCAATATACTGCCTCATTGTCAGTCCCTCATCCATTCCCTTATTAATTTAGTTTCCCTTCTCTGAACTCCTCAATTTCCCACGATGTCCCTTTTGTATATGGATTCCAAAACTGCACCGCATATTCCAAATTGAGGCCTTTCCAGTGCCTTTGTAAGAGGGAGAATAATATTTTTCTCTCTTGAATCCATTCCCCTTTTTTTACAAGACATACTTGCTACTCTATCCGTGCCCTTAGTTCTACCTGGTATTGTTTGCTATAGCAAGTCTGGTTTCACCAGAACCCCAAATCTTTTTCCATTACAGATGCACTTAACAGTTTATTATGGTGTAGGTGGCACCGGGATTATTAAATCCCAAATGCATCACCTTACTTTATCAACATTGAATCTCATCTGCCATTCTACTGCCCATTTTGATAATCTATCTAGGTCTGCTTGCAGCACTTGCACATCATTGGAAGTTTCCAAGCTATGAATTTTATGTCATCAGCAAACACAGAGACCTTGTTCTCACTGCCCCTTCTAAGTCATTTACTAAACAGATTAACACAGAGCGGCCCATTACAGAACCCTGAGGCAATCCCCTTAGAACTTAGCCCACATAGATGTAGCTCCATTATCCACCACTCTCTGTTTGCGGTCCAATAACCAGTTCTCTATCCAATGAACAAATGTTTTCTTTCTCGTTTTTTCTTCAAGGCCAACAGTCCTCAGTTTATACATTAGTCGCCTATGTGGCACAGTATCAAAAGCATATTATAAGAGCTTATATATATGAAGTGGCATGTGAGCTTACATAATTTGGCCAAAGTGTGGGACTAACACCTCATTGTTTATATTTTTTGTTAAAGGCAAACTATGCGCTGGCAATTTTCCCTTTTTTTTGTCAACTCCAGAATGTGGGTTAGTCCGAGCGATTGCATTGAGTTTTAAAGGGTAACTTTGGTCTTCAATTCTCCCAAACTAGTAAGAATTATATAAAAAGCCTTCCATCACACCTTTAAAATAAAACCTAAATCACATCTCTAGATAAAATTAGTTATTGCTGGAAAGGTTCAGCAATATTACTTCCTGCTTGAACACTTCCTGTTTTTCCCCATGTGACCAGCCTGCATTTATAGGCTCCCCTTCTCAACTGTCAATTTTTCCCCCAGGTACTTCCTGATTTCCCCAGCATTAAGTCTTTACTGAGCATGCTTCTCCCCCGGGCCAGAGGGGCTAGCAGAGGTAAGGTGATGGATGTCACTCAACCTACTGGAAGCAGGAAGTTTGAACATTAACCTTGATATCATTTCTCACAAGGGTGAAGCCAGAGATGTGATTGTCGGCTCATTATAAAGAAAATACTGCAGGCTTTCATTTAACCCTAACTTGTTTGGAGACCACAGTTGCCCTTTAAGGAGCAAATAATATACTAGCAAAAGTGCTCCAACGTGCTCGCTTTTGCTACTAGCATTTTTAGAATTTTTTTTTGACTATACTATTGCTACATTTTATTGTTGCTACATTCAGAAAATACTACTTTGACTGTCAGAATGAGATATGGTTGTACAAGTGCTCATTAGGGGATTGAGCAGAAAGTAGACATGCAGAGACTGGCAGGTTTTGCCATCCAAACTGACAGGAGGTTTGCTCATTTCTGAAATGAAAATGAAAGACAAATAGCTCCTTAATGGCATCTATAGTGAAAAAAACACATTGCCACTTTGCAAAGTTAAATTCATGTACTCTGTGCTGCCTTAATTCTATCTATGTCAGTGACTCTGTTTAACTATGGTGCCAGATCTGTGTGCAGCACTCCCCCCCTTCCCCCTCCCCTCTGTTACCTCCTCCATGTCTCAACTTCGGCTAACCGACAAGCTTATCATGTGCAGAAGGAGTTAAGTTCAACATCCTGAAAAACACACCCACGCACAGTGGCCAATAGAAAGCAAGCTGTCCTGGAGACACGGAAGAAGAACAGTACAGTTTACGATCTCTCTCTTTGTGACCCATCATCAATCAGTGAAGTCTATCAAGAAGGGGGGGTCAAGTGCAGCCTTATATCTACCATGAAAGCTACCTCTCTCCCCCTGCTGATGCTGTTATCTCTGTTTATTACAGAGCAGGGAGGGGGATCACGATTTTCAACTTAGAAAATGGGCATTTATGCCCATATTTCCACGTTTGTTATCATTTCAAGATGATCTGATGATGATATTTGGGAAGTGAAAAAAAGTCATACACACCCTCTTTATCATATCAATTAAAACCTTATAGTGAGAAATTGGTCTCTATCTCGGGAATCACCAAAAGTACACGCGAATATATCGCCGATTTAGGGAAACTAAGCCTCTATGTACTAATGGTACATGTACTAAATAAGAGCCTATGAAAGTTTTAGGATAAAGTTCAGGCTAGAGACCACACTGCCAGCACGCACAGTGGGCCAGATGCTTGCCACAATCAGAGCGCATACGATTGTGAGAAAAAAATGTGATGTCATCGATCGGAATAATGGATCACAGCGCAGCGTGCATTTTTAACATGCATCAGATTGTGTTGTAAAATACTTTGGTGCGGGCTAGCCCATAACAACTATTGACGCTCGATATCTTATAACCAATGAGGCTTTAGAAAGGAAAATTAATTTTTGAATCCAAAAAATGGTAAACGCTTATGAGCAACAGAATCACAGGAATTTTGCATTCACGCGATTTCCATTGTAACAAAAAAACATGCTCTAAAAGCGCGTTAGTGTGGCCATAGCCTTCAGTGTATGATTGGAAAGACCGGGAGATTAAGGGCATCTATATTGGGAAAAAGAACTTTTTTCTTTCTTTCCATGTGTTCTATAATTCCCCACAACACCAGAGTGTCTCACTTTGTTCAGCTTCCCTCTCTGTCTAGATTACACCAGTTAGAAGAAGAATACGTGATGGACGGTCCAAGTAGGGTGAGGAATGCAATCAAATCCCTGTGATCTGAACAAAGTGATGACACTCTGGGGGTTGTGGGGAATTATAGAACACATGGAAAGAAAGAAAAAAAAGTTCTTTTTCCCAATATAGATGCCCTTTAATCTCCCGGTCTTCAATCAATACACTGAAGGCTAGGCCACACTAACGCGCTTTTAGCATGTTTTTGGTTAAAATGGAAATCGCGGGAATGCAAAAATTCCTGTGATTTCTGTTGCGCATGCGTTTACCATTTTTGGATTCAAAAATTAATTTTACTTTCTAAAGCCTCTATTGGTTATAAGATATCAGAGTCAAGTTTGTGTGCTTCTGTGGGAGTGGCTAAGTAAGGGTAAATGTGGCCAAACCAGGAAGTAAACCAGTGAACAGTGCTGCCTGAGCAACAGGCTTGTGAAGAGTGGGAGGTTTCTGTGTGTTTAACCCAATAACTGCCTGTGTCAGTTTAGGTCAGAGCAGGATCATCCACAAGGTAACCCATGGCACCTGCCTAGGGCCCAGGAAACTTCTGGGGGCTCATCTTCAGAAGCAGTAACAATATTATAGTCTATACAATATACGTAGCAAAAAAGGGGCCCCTAAATTATGTCCCTGTCTAGGGCCCCATATGACACTTTGGTCTAGGAACAACCCTCTAAAACCAAAAAAAAACGCAATCTATTCACTAGGGTGGGCTTTCATTATTATAGATGGGGACTTGTGCTAGTTGGATTTCTTGCATTTTCCATTACCAAACACCGATATGTGAGTAGCAAATGCCAATGACAAATGTGCCATAGACAAGAGTCCGAAACGTGGCTACAGATGGCCTTTGCACCATGTTTTGGTTAACAAAGCACTTTACCTAAACGCACTTATTGAATACCTTATAGATGAGGTATTCAACAAGCACTCCACGGGGTTTTCATAATACTTAGCTTTATTGTTGCTCAGATAAGATCATTCAATGCCTTTCAGCAACCTTCTTGTCTGTCGTCGGATATTATTGATATAGCCTATG
Source organism: Hymenochirus boettgeri (assembly GCA_019447015.1). NCBI lineage: Eukaryota > Metazoa > Chordata > Amphibia > Anura > Pipidae > Hymenochirus > Hymenochirus boettgeri. The sequence continues at coordinate 36,309 of JAACNH010001687.1, read as the reverse complement.
CCAGATATATTTTAGTATTTAGATTTTAGTGGGGCTGGCCAGCCTATGTTTTTAGTTATTAAAACAGGTGTACCGATTTGTTAATACATTACTTTTCCTTATAACTATGTTATTGATTTTTAAATTGTGGGTAATGTGTTACAACCTTCATTCACTGGTTGCTTTTTTTTGTTGTCTGCCTTGTTGGGTGCCTTTTTTGTGCATCTTTTTGCACATATTGCCTGGGGGCAGGAGCCAGGTGCCCTGTTAGGGGTCTTTTGAGCATACACAATCTTATCCAGATATTCAGCCTTTCCCATGCTTGCCCGCACCTTCAAACAAATAAAAGACTTATACAATATAATGTGTGCATCAGGCCCTCTCCCTAATTGTACAGCTAGCTAGATGCAGAGTTTGGCATCTCTTGTGGACCTGCCCACTGATTGATTGACACAAATACTTTCTATCCAAATCCGTTATGGTTAGGTTTTAAAACAGAATATTAGACATGTGAACTGGGACTGTTTAATAAGGAAGATTGGCCTAAAGCACAAAATACTATTATTGATGGAGCTATTTTGTGATTGGGAACAATAATCCTACCTTACTGTTTACAAAGCACCCACCCCACCACAACCCCAATAAAACTGGACCAATCTGGTTAAAAACTGACCAACATAGTAATTTAAGGTTGAATAAAGCCATACGTCCTCAATTCCAACCTATTCACCACACCCCCCCCTTTTTTTTTTTTTTTTAACCACTATACTAAACCTTTATCCAGAGGAAGGCACAAAAACCAAAAACCCCAGCAAAAAGAGGAAAAATTCCTTCCTGACTCGCAAAGGCAATGTCCGGAAATTATACCGGATCAACCAGATCTATATGCATTAATACCAGTAATCTCAATATTTTTTATTTTTAAAAAACTTATTCCAGGCCTTTTAAAGCTATTTAATGAACTTGCCCATTACCACATCTGCTGGAAAGACGTTCCACCGTTTAACCGTTCTCCCTGTAAAAAACCTTCCTAACCTGAAGATTAAGACTTCCTGGTTTTCTTCCAACCTTAAAGGATTGTTCCACGTGTCCTCTGATCACCTGTTAGTAAACAATGCAAACCAGATAGCTCAATTGTATGGGCCTTATATATTTGTATAAGGTTATCATGTCCCCACGCCAACTTCGCTTCCCAATTAACAGCTCATAACTTGTCTAATCTGGCAATATATGCCTGCATTGTCAAGTCCCTCCCCACCTCCATTCCCCCTTATTATTTATTTCCCTTCTTCCCTGAACTGCCTCAATTTCCCAGATGTCCCTTTTGTATATGGGATTCCAAAACTGCACCTCATATTCCAAATTAGGCCTTTCCAGTGCCTTTGTAAGAGGGAGAATAATATTTTTCTCTCTTGAATCCATCCCTTTTTTTCACAAGACATAGCTTGCTATCTCTACCGTGCCCTTATTTTTGTTTTACCTGGTATTGTTTGCTATAGCAAGTCTGGTTCTCTCCATAACCCAAATCTTTTTCCATTACAGATTCACTTAACAGTTTAGTTATGGTGTAGGTGGCACAGGGATTATTAAATCCCAAATGCATCACCTTACTTTATCAACATTGAATGCTCATCTGCCCAGTCTACTGCCCATTTTGATAATCTATCTAGCTGCTTGCAGCACTTGCTGTCGCGATCATTGGAATTTCCAAGCTCGCATAATTTTATGTCATCAGCAAACACAGAGAACCTTGTTCGATGCCCCTTCTAAGTCATTTACTCACAGATTAACACAGAAGCGTCCCATTACAGAACCCTGAGGCAACCCGCTTAGAACTTAGCCCACATAGATGTGCTCCATTACCACCACCTCTGTTTGCGGTCAATAACCAGTTTCTCATCCATGAACAAATGTTTTCTTTCTCGTCAAGGCCAACATTCCCTCAGTTTATACATTGTCGCCTATGTGGCACAGTATCAAAAGCAATTATAAGAGCTTAATATAGATGAAGTTGCACGTGAGCTTACCTAATTTGGCCCAATGTGGGACTAACAACCTCTTGTTTATATGTTTTGTTAAAGGGGAGGCAAACTATGCCTGGCAATTTTCCCTTTTTTTTTTGTCCAACTTTACTCCAGAATGTGGGTCTTTTCCGGCTACGCGATTGCATTGAATTTTTTTTAAATGGGTAACTTTGGTCTTCAATTCTCCCCAAACTAGTAAGAATTATATAAAAAAAAAGCCAAAGCCTTCCATCACACATTTAAAAAATAAAACCGAAATCACATCTCTAGATAAAATATTAGTGGCTGGAAAGGTTCAGCAATATTACTTCCTCTGCTTGAACCCTTCCTTTTTTCCCATTGGTGACCAAGCCTGTCTGCATTTAGGCTTCCCCTTTCTCAACTGTCAATTTTTCCCCCAGTACTTCCTGATTTCCCCATCTTAAGTCCTTACTAGCATGTTCCCCCCCCCATGCTCTCTCCCCCGGGCCAGAGGGCTAGCAGAGGTAAGGTGATGGAATGTCACCAACCTACTGGGAAGCGCATGAGTTTTGAACATTAACCTTGATATATTTCTCACAGGGTGGAAGCCAAGATGTGATTGTCGGCTCATTATAAAGAAAATACTACTGCGGCTTTCATTTAACCCTAACTTGTTTGGAGACCACAGTGCCCCTTTAAGGAGCAAATAATATACTGCAAAGTGCTCCAACTGGCTCGCTTTTGCTACTAGCATTTTTAGAATTTTTTTTGTGACTATACTAATTGCCTACATTTTATGGTTGCTACATTCAACAAATCTCCTTTGACTGTCAGAATGAGAATATTGTTGTACAAGTGCTCATTAGGGGATTGAGCAGAAAGTAGACATGCAGAGACTAGCTGTTTTTGGCCATCCCCAAAACCCTGACAGGAGTTTTGCTCATTTCTTAAATGTAAAATGAAAGACAAAATACTTCCCCCTTAATGGCATCTATAGTCAAAACACACCCATTGCCACTTTGTCAAATTTAAATTCATGTACTCTGGCTGCCTTACTTCTATCAATGTCAGTGGGGATACCTGGTTTAAACCCTGGTGCCAGATCTGTATGCAGCCTCCCCCCCCCCCTTCCCCCCCCTCCCCTCTGTTACCTCCTCCATGTTCCTCAACTTCGGCTAACCAACAAGCTTAAGCTTATCATGTGCAGAAGAGTTAAGTTTCAACATCCGGAAAACACACCCACGCACAGTGGCCAATAGAAAGCAAGCCTGTCCTGAACAAAACGGAAGACGGAGAACAGTACAGTTTAACTATCTCTCCCTTTGTGACCCATCATCACAATCAGTGAGTCTAGTCAAGAGGGGGTTCAGTGCAGGCCTTATATCTACCATGAAAGCTACCCTCTTCCGCCCCTGCTGATGCGTTATCTCTGTTTATCAGAGCAGGGAGGGTGATCCGTCCCATGGATTTGATTGCATTCCCCTCTACTCCTACTTGGACTTCAATCACGTATCTTCTACTTAACTGTGTCTCTTGGACAGAGAGGGAATCTGAACAAAGTGATGAACTCTGGGTGTTTGGTGGGAAATTACAGAACACATGGAAAGAAGAAAAAAGTTCTTTTTCCCATATCAATGCCCTTTTTCTCATAATCTCCCGGTCTTCAATCAATACACGGAAGGTCTAGGCCACCTAACGGCGCTTTTAGCATTTTTTTTGGTTACAATGGAAAGCGCGGGAATGCAAATTCCGATTTCTGTTGCGTCAATAGGGCGTCAACATCATCACCATGTTTTGTGCGTTAAACGCACTCTCACACGCACCAGAATTGTGCACCCAATTGCATGCGATAATGCACATGATTCCGGCACGTTGTAGTGTAGCCTCAGCCTGAAGGAATAGTTCACTTTTTTGAGTGAACTATTCCTTTAAAATCAATTAAGCTTGTGTTAATATCCTGTAAAGCCACAGGATTCTGAAATTAAGCAGGCCTCTGTAAGAAATACCATGATCCCAAATATACTTGTTTTATTTTGTCTCATGGGAACTTTGGTGGAAAACCTAAATGAAATTGGACTTGTTTATTGAGTCTTTATACCTTCCATAGTTTGTTGCTACGTGCTGTCTTAAGGTGCCACTGATTTTCATTGTTTTGGTAATCTTCCAATTATGAAAATAAAAAGATGGGGTGTTGCCCATGTGTTGTGTATTGTAGGGTTCTCAGCCATACGTTGTTTTCATGAGTCTTTTTCCTTGACCCCAAACCGTCACGAACCATCAAGTGGGTGTGCGTCTCTGTGGAGTGGCTAAGTCAGGGTAAATGTGGCCAAACCAGGAGTAAACCAGTGAACAGTGTGCCGAGCAACAGGCTTGTGAAGAGTGGGAAGTTTCTGTGTGTTTACACAATCAACGCCTGTTCAGTTGAGGTCAGAGCAGGGAAAAATCATCCACAGGTAACCCAGGGCACCCCTGCCCTAGGGCCAGGAAACTTTGGGGGCTCATCTTCAGAAGCCAGCATAACAATATTTAGTCTATAACAATCTACGTAGCAAAAAAGGGGCCCCCTAATTAATGTTCCCTGTCTAGGGCCCCGTATGATCTTAATATCCCTCTTTGGTTTTAGTTAGAATATTCATTACTAAGAAAATTTGAAAACTAATGACACTGTGTATTAAGATCTTTCAAAAATCTGTACTGTGGTGTACCCCAGCTTAACCCTAATCAGCTCTTTGCGGAAAATGAGGCCGCACCACACAGTGTTCACACACAAAGGTATTTGGGAGAGGTCGCCACAGTTAAGGTACAGTCAACTTGTTCTCGGGCCACTGGTGGAGGGAAAGTTCCTGTGTGAGGGAGGCAGAGATTGCCTTGGTGTTGTCAGGTCCGTTTTGCATATTCAACATAAGTCCTGCTACCTCACGTCAAAAGGAACAGTTTTGTAATTTTGCATCTGCACTCTAAGGTCACGCTCTTTGGATTCAAACAATTAATTTTACTTTCTAAAGCCTCTATTGGTTATAAGATATCAGAGCGTCAAATAGTTGTTATGGGCTAGGCCGCACCAAAGTATTTTAACACACAATCTGATTGCATGTTAAAAAGTGCACGCTGCGCTGTGATCCATTATTCAGATCGCATGCAATCAGCATTTTTTTCACAATCGGATGCGCTCTGATTGTGCAGCATCTGGCCCAATGTGGCGTGCTGCAGTGTGGTCTCAGCCTAACTTATCCTAAAAATTCAATATGGTCTCTTATTAGTACATGTACATTAGTACATAGAGGCTTAGTTTCCCTTGAAATCGGAGGGATAATATTCGCTTTTACTTTGGTGATTCCCGAGAGAGACCAATTTCTTCACTAATAATGGTTTTATTGATAGATAAAAGAGGGTGTGTATGACTTTTTTATCATTCCCAAATATCATAATCAGATCATCTTTGAAAATGATAACAAACTTGGAATATGGGCATAAATGCCCATTTTCTAAGTTGAAATCTGATCGGAAAAATCACTTCCCAGAAAGGATTTTACGGGAAGTGATTTTTCATTAAATGGCAAAGATCAATAATTATTTGATTATCATGACCACTCTAATATTGATCTTTGCTCATTAGCAAGATTAGAAAAAATCCTGTTTGTGGATGGAACACTGAGCTCCATTCACAAATCGTATAGTAAGCTGTCACACAGTGACAGCATCCTTTACCAGGTATTGCACTGCTATCTAAATGGATATTGCAGTGCAGTGCCACCATTAAAGCCTAAGGAAAGACCCCGGTGCAGAGGAAATCCTCTGACATCACCAGGGTCTCCCTTACCATGCGGTTATGGAGGCAAGCCGGGGAACCAGCTCAGCTGTACGATCCAGTAAAAATGGGTTTAAATCTCATGATCCCCACATCAGTTTCGGATGAAACTGAATGTGGGATCAAGGGGCCAATTGAATGGTGCACCCCAATTGCCCCTAGCTAACTTACAGAGGAAGTGTGTATTCACTCCCATTGCACAGCCATGATTGGCTGGTTTACATTATAGGTGGAGAGCTCCTGGGGGGGGGTGTCTGTCATCGCCCTAGATAAAAACAGTCACCGGAAAAAGTTTTCAAAATTACAACATCTTAAAAATTTTTTAAAACTTACTAAAATTAATTTCTTCAAACTGGGAACTCTATTCTGGCCTCCGGAACTGGGGGCCAGAACCCTTTTGGCTTATTTTTGGCTGCCTGAATTGGGGTCTGCACCTTTTTGGCTCTGTTCAAGCAACCGGCTCTCTTCTGGCCACTGGAACTGGGGTCTGCATCCTTTTGGCTAAAGCATGTGTCCAGAACCACTGGCTTATAACATGCAGTGGGCTGAGGAGGTCAGTATGCAAAGATAGATATGCAGAACCGGACCGGAACACCCTGCAAGTTACATTCCGAATCACCATTGTAACGAATTCGGCCGGACAGACGGGATACTCACTGGTAAGCTTTCAGGAGGAGACTGGAGGCTGCAGAACTGCTGGGAACTGATGCTGGATACCATGATGCTGCTGGGAACTGTATGCTGGATACCGAGGTCCTGCTGGGAACTGTATGCTGGAAACCATGGTGCTGCTGGGAAATGTAGGCTCTCTTCTGGCCACTGGAACTGGGGTCTGCATCCTTTTGGCTAAAGCATGTGTCCAGAACCACTGGCTTATAACATGCAGTGGGCTGAGGAGGTCAGTATGCAAAGATAGATATGCAGAACCGGACCGGAACACCCTGCAAGTTACATTCCGAATCACCATTGTAACGAATTCGGCCGGACAGACGGGATACTTACTGGTAAGCTTTCAGGAGGAGACTGGAGGCTGCAGAACTGCTGGGAACTGATGCTGGATACCATGATGCTGCTGGGAACTGTATGCTGGATACCGAGGTCCTGCTGGGAACTGTATGCTGGAAACCATGGTGCTGCTGGGAAATGTATGCTGTATACCAAGATGCTGCTGGAACTGTGTGCTGGAACCCACTGAAACGAGAAGCAGTGGAGGGAATAAAACCTGTGTTTGAGAAAAATGAGTGGCTTAAAAATGGATGCACAGTTAAGGAGGGGACCTGGTGGGGTCCGGATGGCAAACCCTGCCTACCTAAGTATCTGTTTCCTTTCTTTGCTAAATTGACACACGGTCTAGACCATGCGTCAAAAGGGGGGATGATAGCTACAGTTCAGCAGCATTGGTATACGAAGGGGTTTGCGATATGTGCACAAGATTTCTGTTCTAAGTGTCTACTATGTGCTCAGCATAATGTGGGGAAATTGTAGACTCTGTGTCTTTTTCTTATCCTGAATCACTCTCTCGGAGCTCCGACCGGATCATCTGAGGCTCACTGGTTTACTTGGTAAATTGTGGATACCGGATCCCTTACAGGTCCCATAGGGATCCATTAAGGGGGTAGGTTATATGGTAACTATAGAGAGATAGAGATTGTATGTGTGTGTCAGAGATAGAGATTGTGTGTGTGTCAGAGATAGAGATTGTATGTATGTGTGTGTCTGTGAGATAGAGATTGTATGTGTGTGTCAGAGATAGTGATTGTGTGTGTGTGTATCTGTGAGATAGAGATTGTATGTATGTGTGTGTCAGAGATTGTGTGTGTGTGTGTGTGTGTGTGTGTGTCAGAGATAGAGATTATGTGTGTGTGTGTCAGAGATAGAGATTGTGTGTGTGTATCTGTGAGATAGAGATTGTGTGTGTGTTGTCAGAGATAGAGATTGTGTGTGTGTGTGTTAGAGATAGAGATTGTGTGTGTGTGTGTCTGAGATAGAGATTGTATGTGTGTGTCAGAGATAGAGATTGTGTGTGTGTGTAGTTCTGCCTTTGTATTATCCTATTATATATATTGAGTGGTATATATATATATATATATATATATATATTCATTTCATTATTTCAAAAAATTTATAAATCAATTATATTACTATGGTAAAAATACTTTACCCAAATAAAAATGCTTTGTGCCATTCTATCCATTAATAGAACATTTCATTCCCACAAACTTTATATGTACCGTTCCTTCTTGAAGAGGCAGCATCAAGCAGTTATACCCGCGAGGTGCGATGTCTATACAGCGCTGACATGCACTCGCGGGTATTTACTGCCTTGTGGTTGACGTCAGGAGCCGGTTCATGCATATTCATTATGCATCCCCGCTCATCTTACGTGAGACTTGCCTGGAACTCGCACCCGAACGCGCATGCGTGAGAATGATTGACAGGCAAGGTTCAGGCAAGGCAGAGACGGCTGCAAATGTACAGGATCAGAAATATGGAAATAGCAGCAGTTTTGGAGAAAACAAACTTGGTGGTTCAGGAGGGTGAGTGCAAAGGGAGGCGTGGCATAAAAGTTGTTTTTGGGGGTGGACATGCCCTTTAACCGTCAGAAGTGGTTCTACATTTCAATTTGGTGTAATATTCTAGAAGGTGCAGTTTTAGTTTGGGGGGGTCTCCTGTACATATTTTACCCATAATTCCAGTAAACTTTCCAGAAAAGTTACAAAATTCTGTTACCGTGTTAAAGTAGACTTTGTGCTGAAAAAAACAATGTATAGTATTCCTGATTTACTGCAAGGTTTCCTACTGTAAAATGGGTCTAAAGCCATTAAGGGCAAAATCCTGCAAATTCTGCTGGCACTGAAAGGGTTAACAGAGACAGGTCATGTGACACCCTGCCCTCTCTCTGCTCCTTCCTGACCTGAGAAAGTGAAGGGGAGGGGCAGTGGAGAGAGGGCTGTACCAGACACCACATGTGTCTGCATGGCTAGGAGGTAAGGAGTGCCATAGGAACCAGGAGAATGTGCTGTGACAGTAACACTGATCCCCTGCCAACTATCTCAGACAGAAGTGCTTGGGGGATCAGTCTTAGTGCCCGAAAAATCTCAACTTCCTTCACTGGACTTATGGGGGGTTTAGGTGGGGGAAGGGAAATGGCCTGTCTGTACTGAAGGAAGGGGGAGATCTGTGGATGGGAATAAATCTATTCTATCTATTTGACAGTAGATATCCAACCTCTCTTGCATGGGGGTTTAATTGGAAGGATGATTTCCTATCCAGTTGCTGGCCTTTCTTTAAGCCAGGGGTTTACTTATAGCCCTAAATATATATAGAATTAGTTGATTTTATTGTAGGCACTCTACATTATCTCTGCACAGCTACCTGTCTGTCTGTCTGTTTATCTAAATGTCTATCTGTTATCTGTCGCTGTCTGTCTCTGTCCATCTATCTATATATATCTGTATCTATGTTATATGGTCATTTATCTATCTAGTATCTATCTATCTATCTATCTATCTATCTATCATCTATCATCTGTCTCTCTGGTCTATCCATCTTATATATATATATTCTGTTCTCTATGTTTATGTCATTTATCTATCTATTCTCTATCTACATCCTATCTGTCTATCCATCTATATTATAAAATTATATATATCTGATCTATGTTATATGGTCATTTTTCTATCTAGTATCTATCATCTATCTGTCTCTCTGTCTATCCTCTATATACTCTTATCTATTTAATATGGTCCATTTATACTCTAGTATCTATCTATCTATTATCTCTCTATCTTAGCTATCTGTTCTCTGTTCTATACCATCTATATTTCTGTAATCTATGTTTATATGGTCATTTTCTACTAGTATCTATCTATCATTATCTATCAAGCTATCTATCGATCTAGCATCTTACGATCTATCATCTATCTGAATAGATCTATCGCATCTATTGCTATTATCTACTCTATCGATCTTCACTCGTATCGTATCTATATCTACTGCTATCTATTTGATCAATCTATGCTATCTATCATCTACATCATCTATTCTATCTATCTGTTATCTATTGATCAATCTATCTATCACTCTATCTCCATCAATTATCTATCATTGGTTATCATATCTATCTTATCGATCTATCATCATCATATCTAATGCTATGTCATCTACTACTCTTCTACTATATTCTATATTATCTATCTATCTCTATTATCTTATCTATCATCTCTAATCTATCACATCTAGTCTATCTCTACTTCTGATCGATGGCTCTATCCATCTACTACTCTATCTTCATCTATCTTCGATCGATCTAGTCTAATCTCTATAGAATGCTGAAGTTTGGTTTCTTATTCAAAAAGTGGTTGTCTTTTCATTTTTTCATTATTCAACTTAGTTCGCTGATTTTCTATATTCACTGGATTTTGAATAAGAAACTGGGTGTATTGCGATAAGTACACCATTAGGTCCACTGACAATCACCGCAAGCACCACGAGTACAACCCTGCATATAATTCAGTTGAAGTTCCCTCTGGCCCAATTGGTTGTTGGGCCATCCAGTTGGGCACCAAGTCCGGCAAAATAGCCATTTGTAGCCATTTGAATAAGACTGTGTATTGCATAGGTAAACCCTATTTGGGGCCCTAACAATCACCTCATACGACTTTTACACTACCCCTGGCAATAATTCAGTTGAGTCCACACTGCCCACAATCGTTTCACCTATTGCAATACAACCAGTTTCTTCTATTCACAATGGCTCAAATGGCGATTTTGGTCAGACTTTGGTGCCACACTTCTATGCCAAAACCAATTTTTGCAGGCTGGACCAACTGATTTACCCTAGTGCCGGGGTATGGTACATGTGTGCTGCGGTGATTTTTCAGTGGCCCAAGCTGGTTTCCCTATCGCACACACCATTTTCTTATTCAAACAGATACAGAACCACGCTTCTCCATCGTGGTAGTAGTCAGCATGGATTTATGAGAACTGATCATGCCAGACAAATTAATTGGTTTTTTATGAAGAGTGAGTAAGAAGTTGGACTCAGGACAGCGGTGGATGTGATATATTTGATTTAATGATTAGTGAGTAAGAAGTTAGATTCAGGTACACGCGTGGATTGATTATTTTGATTTTATGATGAAGTGAGTAAGAATTAAGATTCATGGTAACACAGCGGTGTAATGTGATATGTTTGGATTTTATGATGAGCGAGTAAGAATGTTAATTCAGTCACAGCGGTGGATTTGATATCTTTGTGATTTTGATATGGAGTGAGTAGACGTAAGATTGTACACAGTATGTTATATATATGTGAGATCCAGTACAGCAGGTGGATGTGACTATAGTTTGGATTTTATGATGAAGTCGAGTAGAAAGTTGGACTCCAGGTCACAGCAGTGGATGTGATATATTTTGGATTTTATGACAAATATGGAAACGTGAGTAGAATTAGATTCAGGTACAGGCGGTGGAGTTGATATCTATTTGGATTTTATGATTGAAGTGATTAAGAGTTAGATGTCAGTACAGCGTGGATGTGATATATTTGGATTTTTAGATGGATGAGTAGCATAAGAGTTGACCAGGCACAGCGGTGGATGTGGATATTTTGGATTTTATGTAGTGAGTATAGAAGTTAGATCAGGTCAACGCGTGGATGTGATATATTTGGATTTTAATGATAAGTGAGTAAGAAGTTAGATTCAGGTACAAGCGGTGGATGTTAGTGATATTTGAGAATTTAGTAGATTGATAGGCAGTTTGAATTGATTAGAGCGTTAGAATTGTCAGGTACAGCGGTGGAGTGTGATATATTTTGGGGGATTTATGAGATGAAGTGAGTAAGGAAGTTAAGTTCAGGACAGCGGTGATGTATATTTTGGATTTTAATGATGAGTCGAGTAAGAGTTAGTATTCAGGTTACCGCGTTGGATGTTATAATTTGGATTTTATGATAATGGTAATAAGATTAGATTCAGTACAGCGGTGGGACTGTATATATTTGGATTTTAATGACGAAGCGGTAAGAAGTTAGATCATGTACAGCGGTGGATGTGATATATTTGTGTATTTTATGATGAAGCGAGTAAGAAGTTAAGATTCAGGTACACGGTGGATGTGATACTTATGTGGTTTATGATGAAGTGAGTTAAGAGTTAGATTCAGGTACGCGGTGGAGTGTATATATTGGATTTTATGATTGAACGTGATAAGAAGTTAGATCAGGGACGCGGTGGATGGGTAATTTTTGATGAGTGGTAATTATTGACAGTATGTATATGATTTGATGATATAGAAGTTAATTCAGTACAGCGGTGGATTGATATTTTGGTTGTTATGATGACGTCTAGAGAAGAATTAGCTATCAGGTACAGGACGGTGGTGTACTGGTATTGGAGTTTTAATGATGGCGGAGTGAGAAGATTAAGATTCAGGTACAGCGGTGGATGTAATATTTTGGATTTTATGATAATTGAGTAAGAAAGTTAAGATTCGGTACGTCGGTGGATGTGGTATATATTTGGATTTGTATGATGACGCGAGTAAGAGTTGATTTCAGCACAGCGTGGATGGTGATATTTGGATTTTATGATGAAGTGAGTAAGAATTAGATTCAGGACACGGTGGATGTGATTATTTGGATTTTTATGAATGGAGTAAGAGTTAGATTCAGTACAGCGTGGATGTGATATATTTGGGATTTAGATGAAGGGAGTAAGAGTTGATCAGGTCACAGCGTGGATGTGATATATTTGGATTTTATATGAAGTGCGTAAGAAGTTATATTCGTAGCACGCCGTGGATTGTATATTTGGATTTTTTATGTAGGAGTAAGAATTAGATTCGGTACATCGGTGGATTGAAATAAAATCTTGTGGATTTATGATGAAGGAGTAACGAGTTAATTCAGTGTCAGGTGGATTGTAGAATATTTGGATTTATTGGATGAAGTGAGTAAGAAGTTAATTCAGGTACCAGCGGTGTGATGTGGATATTTTTGGATTTTATGATGGGAGTAAGAAGTTAGATTGCAGGTACAGCGGTGGATGTTGATATTTTGGATTTTATGTAATGACGAGTAAGAAGTTAGATTCATGTAGCAGCGTGGATGTGATATATGTTTGATTTTATGATGAAGTGGTAAGAAGTTAGATTCAGGTACAGCGTTGGATGTGATATCTTTGGATTTTTTATGATGAATGAAGAGAAGTTCAGATTCAGTACACGCGGTGTGATGTGATATATTTGATTTTAAGTGATGAAGGTAAGAAGTTAGATTTCAGGTACAGCGTTGGATGTGATATATTTGGGGATTTATGATGAAGGAGTAAGAAGTTAGATTCAGGACACGCGTGGATGTGATATATTTGGATTTATGAATGAAGTGAGTAGAGTTAATTCAGGTACCTAGCGTTGGTGTGATATATTGGATTTTAATGATGAAGTGGTTAAGAGGAAGTTAGATTCAGTCAGCGGTGGATGTGTAAGTTTGGGTTTTATATGAAGTAGTAAGATTAGATTCATGGTACAGTCGTGGATGGATATATATTGGATTTTAATGATGAAGTAGTAAGAGTTAGAATCAGGTACAGCGGTGGATTGATATATTTAGATTTTATGATGAGTGGTAAGAAGTTTAGATTCAGTACAGCGGTGATGTGGATATACTTTGGATTTTATGATGAGTGAGTTAAGATTAGATCAGCAGTACGCTGGATGTCGATATATTTGGATTTTTGAGAACGGTAAGAGTTAGCATTCAGGTACGCGGTGATGTGATATATTGAGATTTTAGATGATGCTATCGATTCAGTACTGGGAATGTGTTAGGATTCTTGAGATAGCAGCTGATCAGGACTCGGTGGATGTGATATATTTGGATTTTTATGATGAATAGTAAGAAGTTAGATTCAGGTACCAGCGGTGGTATGTGGATAATTTGGAGTTTTATGATGAAGTGAGTGAAGAAGTTAGATTCAGGGGTAACAGCTGTGGCATGTATATATTTGGACTTTTATGATGAGTGAGTAAGAATGGTAGATTCAGGTACAGCGGTGTGATGTGTATATTTGGATTTTATTGATGAAGTGGAGTAAGAAGTTAGATCGTGATACAGCGGTGGTTGGATTTGTATATGATTAGTATTGTCAGGCACGCATTGATTGATATTTGATTGATTGAGTAAGAAGGTTAGATTCAGGTTACAGCGGAGTTGATATTTGTTTTTGAAAAGTAGTAGTATGACTCAGGAAATTTTGGATTATTTGATTTTAGTGATGAAGTCGCTAAGAAGTTGGATTCAGGTCAGCGGTGGTGTGGAGTATTTGATTTATGATGCAGTGAGTAAGAAGTTAGATTCAGGTACAGCGGTGGAAATGTGGTTATATTTGCTTTGATGATGACCGAGTAAGGAGTTAGATTCAGGTACAGCGAGTGGATTGTAATTTGGATTTTAAGGTGAAGTTAGTAAGAAGTTAGATTCCGTGTACAGCGGTGCATTTGGTGATATTTTGGATTTATGATGAAGTAGAAAAGTTAATTCAGGTACAGCGGTGGATGTGATATATTTTGGGATTTTATGATGGTAGTAAGAGTTAGATTCAGTGAACAGCGGTGGATGTGATATATTTGATTTTATGATAAGTGAGGTAAGAAGTTAGATTCAAGGTACAGCGGTGGATGTGTATATATTTGGATTTTCTGATATGAGTGAAGAAGTTGAATTCAGGTACAGCGGTGGATTTGTGATATATGATTGGATTTATGATGAAGGGAGTAGAAGTTTAGATTCAGCAGGTACGCGGTGGATGTGTATATTTGGTTTTATGATTTAGTGAGTTAAAAGTTGGAATCTCAGGACATCAGTGATGTTGATATCATTTTGATTTATGATGACGTGAGTAAGAAGTTAGATCAGGCACCGTGATGTGATATTTTGGATTTTATTAATGAAGTGAGTAGAAGTTAGATTCATGTACAGCGGTGGATGTGATATATTTGGATTTTAATGATGAAGTAGAAGAGTTATAATCAGGTACAGCTAAGCGTGGAATGTGATATATTGGATTTTCTATGATGAAGCTGAGTAAGAAGTTAGATTCATGTTACAAGCGTGATGGTGGAAATATATTTGGTTTTATGATGAAGTGAGTAATAAGGTCTAGATTCAGGTACATGGTTGGATGTGATATATGTTGGATTTTATGATGAGTGAGTAGAAGTTAGATTCATGTAGCGGGGATGTTGATATATTTGGATTTTATGTTAAGTGATAAGAAGTTAATTCAGGTACAGCGTGGATTGTGATATATTTTGGATTATGATGAAGCGAGTAAGAATTAGATTCAGTACAGCGTTGGTATGTGTATATTTGGTTTTATCTGATGGAAGTGCGTAAGAAGTTGATTCGCAGGTCACAGCAGGGACTTGTGATATATTTGGGATTTTTTATAGATGAGTGAGTAGAAGTTTAGTTCAGGTACCAGCGGTGGATGTGATATATTGTATTTTATGATGAAGTGAGTAGACAGTTAGATAGTCATACAAGCGTGGATTGATATATTTGGATTTATGATAAGGAGTAGAAGTTTAGATTCAGTGTAAACAGCGGTGGATGTGTTATTTTGGATTTTCTGAGAAGTGAGTAAGAATTAGATCAGGTTACAGCTGTGTGTGATATATTTGGCTATTGTATGATGGGTAAAGTAAATTAGTTCAGGTACAGCGTGGCTGTGATCATTTGATTTATAGTGAAGGAGTAACGAAGTTAGATTCAGGTCAGCGGTGTGATGTGATATATTTGGGATTTATATGATGATAAGAAGTTAGATTCGGTACAGCGGTTGCGTGGTTGTATATTTGGGATTTTATGATGTGGAGTAAGTTAGATATCGGTACACCTCGTGAGTGTGATATATTTGGATTGTTATGAATGAAGGAGTAATGAGTTATGGATTCAGGACAGCAGGTGGAGTGATATTTTGGATTTATATGATGCAGTGAGTAGAAGAGTTAGATTCAGGACAGCGGTGGCTGATATATTTTGGATGTTATGATGAAGTAGTAAGAAGTTAGATTCAGGGTTCACAGCGTTGGATGTGGAATCTATTTGGATTTTTATGATAGTGAGTAAGAAGTTAGATTTCAGGTAACACAAGCGGTGGGATGATATTTTGGATTTTATGATGAATGAGTAAGAGTTTAGATTCAGTACAGCGGTGGGATGTGATATATTTGGATTTTTATGAAGCGCGGTAAGAAGTTAGATCTTCAGACAGCGGTGGATGTTGATATATTTGGATTTTTATGATGAAGTGAGTAAGAAGTTGATTCAGGTACAGCTGTGGATGTGATATATTTGATTTTTCTGAGAGCGAGTAGAAGTTAGATTCACGGTACAGTCGGTGGATGTGATTATCTTGGATTTATGATGAGTCGAGTAGAAGTTAGATTTCAGGTCAGCGGTGGATTGATATTGGATTTTATATGAGTGGAGTATGAAGTTAATTGTACAAGGGTCGATGGATATTTGTGATTTTTGTAGCGAGAAGATAACAGGCGGGTGGATGATTATTTGGATTTTATGTATGAAGGAGTGAGTAAGAAGTTAGATTCAATGTACGCCGTGACTGTGATATCTTTTGATTTTAATGAGGAAGTAAGGAAGAAGTTAGATCAGGTCACGCGGTGGATGTGATATATTTGGATTTTTATGAGATGAGTAAGAGAGTTAGATTCATGTACAGCGTGGATGTGATATTTTGGATTTTGTATGATGAATTGAGTAAGAAGTTAGATTCAAGGACAGCGGTGGATTGTGATTCTTTGGATTTTATGAATGGAAGGAGTAAGAAGTTAGATTCAGGTACAGATCGTGGATGTGGTATATTTGATTTTAAGGATATGAGTAGGAGAAGTTTAGATTAGTACAAGCGGTGGATGTGAGTATCTTGGATTTTAATGATGAAGCGAGTAAAAGTTTGATTCAGGGACAGGCGGTGGAGTGGATTCTTGGATTTTATGATGAAGTGAGTAAAAGTTAGATTCGTACAGCGGTGGATGTGGTAATTTGGTTTTAATGATGAAAGTGGATAAGAAGTTAATTCGGTACAGCGGTGGAATGTGAGTATTTTGGTATTTTATGATGAGTGAGTAGAAGTCAAATTCAAGGTACAAGCGTGGATTTATATATTTGTGATTTTATGTAATGCGTATAGAAGTTATTGATGCAGGTGAGCAGCGGTGGATGTGATATATTTGTGATTTTACTATGAAGGAAGTAACGAAGTTAATTCAGGTCCAAGCGGTTGGACTGTGCTATATTTGGATTTTATGATGAGGAGTAAGAATGTAGATTTTCGGTTACAATGCGGTGGGATTGAATATTTGGTGATTTTAATGATGCGAGTAAGAGGTTAGATCAGGTACAGGCTGTGATGTGGTATCATTTGGATTTTATGAGAAGTGGAGTAAGAAGTTAGATTCAGGCTACAGCGGTGTATTGTATATTGATTTTAATGATTACGTGAGTAAGAAGTAGACTTCAGTACCAGCGGTTGATGTGATTATTTGGATTTAAATGGAAAGTGAGTAAGAAGTTAGATTTCATGTACAGCGTTGGTGTGGATATATTTGGATTTTATGATGAAGTGATAAGAAGCGTTTAGATTCAGGTTAACAATGCGTGTATGTGATAATTTGGATTTTATTGAAGATTGATTAAGAAGTTGTATTCAGGTAACGGTGGATGTGATATTTTGGATTTTATGATAAGGAGTAGAAGTTAGATTCAGTACCAGCGTGGATGTGATATATTTGGATTTTTATGATGAGCAGTACAGAAGTTAGATTCATCGTACCTCCAGCGTGGAATGTGATATATTTGGGATTTTATGATGATGAGTAAGATTAGATTCAGGTACCGGTGGATGTGGATATACTTGGATTTTATGATGAAAGTGAGTAAGAAGTTAGATTCAAGGTACCAGCGGTGGATGTGAATATTTGGATTTTATGATGAAGTGGTAAGAAGTGTAGATTCAGGTACAGCGGTGGATGATATATTTGGATTTTTATATGAGCGTAAGAGTTAGATTAAGGTACAGCGGTGGATGAATTGATATATTTTGGATTTTATGATGAAGTGTAAGAATTAGATCAGGTACAGCTGTGGGATGTGATTATTTGGATTTTATGAATGAAGAGTAAGAAGTTAGTTCAGGTACAGCTGGATTGTCGTATCTTGGATTTTATGATGGAGTAAGAGTTAGATTCAGTCACAGCGGTGGATGTGATATTGAGATTTTATGATTAGAGTGATAAGAAGGTTAGATTTCAGGTACCATGCGGTGGAGTGAGTATCTTGATTTTATGATGAGTGAGTAAGAAGTTAGATTCAGGTACAGCGGTGGATGTGATAATTTTGGATTTTCTGATGAAGGAGTACGAGTTATGATTCGATTACAGCGGTGATGTGAATATTTGGATTTTATGATGAGTGATAGAAGTTAGTATCAGGGACAGCGGGTGTGATTGTGTATAGTTGGATTTGTATGATGCAAGTTGAGTAAAGTTTAGAATTCAGGTACAGCGTGGATGTGGATATTTGGGTTTTAGATGAAGTGGAGTAATGAGTTAGATTCAGTACAGCGTGGATGTGATATATTTGGATTTTATGATAGTCGAGTAAGAAGTTAGATTCAGGACAGCGTGGATGTGATATATTTGGATTTCATGATGAAGCTAGTAAGAGTTAGATTCAGGTCACAGCGGTGGATGTGATATCTTTGGGATTTTATGATGAAGTGAGTAAGCAGTTAGATTTCAGGTACAGCGGTGGATGTGATATTTGATTTTATGTGAGTGGTAGTAAGAAGTTATCATTCCAGCGGTATCTTGATTTTGATGACGTAGTAGAGTATCAGAAAGTGGAATTATATATTTGGATTTTATGGGGGAAAAAAAAAAAAATGAAGTGAGTAAGAAGTTCGATTTCAGGTACCAAGCGGTGGATGTGATCATATTTGGATTTTGATTTGAAGTCGAGTACGAAGTTGATTTCGTTCCGACGGTGGATGTGTATATCTTGGATTTTTGATGAGAGTAAGAAGTTAGATTCAGGTACACGTGATTATATATATTGGATTTTTAATGATGAAGTGGCTAGAAGTTAGATCATGTACAAGCAGTGTGATGTGTATATTTGGATTTTATGATGCGCAGTAGAAGTTGAATTCAGGTACAAGCGTGGATGTGGTATATTGGATTTATGAGGAAGTGAGAGAAGTTAGATTCGGTACAGACGGTGGCTGGTATATATTTGGATTTTATGAATGAAGTGAGTAAGAAGTTTCAGATTCAGGCACAGCGTGGATTGATATATTTGATTTTTAATAGTAGTGAAGAAGTTAGATTCAGGTACACGCGTGGGGGAAGTTTTTTGTAATATTGGATTTTATGATGACGTGAGTAAGAATTTGAATTCAGGTACCGCGGTGGATGTGGCTATATTTTGGATTTTATTTGAACGTAGATTGATGGTAAGCGTGCGTAATTTTGTTAGGAGGATGCAAGTTGCATTCAGACAGGTGGATGTGTTATTTGGATTTTGGGAAAAGCTTTGATACTGTGCCAATAGGCACTATGTATAAACTGAGACTGTTGGTGCCTTGAACAAACATTTGTTCATGATAGAGAACTGGTTATTGGACCGCAAACAGAGAGTGGTGGTTAATGGAGCACTCTATGTGGGCTAAAGTTTCTAAGCGGAGTTTCCTCAGGGTTTTCTGTACTGGGGCCCTTCTGTTTAATCCTTTTATAAATACTTAGAAGGGGCATTGATAGCATGTCTCTGTGTTTTTCTGAGCCACTACAATGATGCAAGATCTTTGGAAACGTCCATGAGGTGCAAGTGGGCTGGGCAGCAGACCTAATAGATTATCAAATGGCAGCAGAATGGCAGATGAGATTTCATTTTTGATAAATGTAAGGTGAGCATTTGATTTATAATCCCTGTTGTCCAAAACCCCCATACACCATAAATAACTCTGTGTCAAGTGGCATCTGTAATGGAAAAAAGATTTGGGGGTTCGGTAGATAACAGACTTAGCTGTAGCAAACAATGCCAGGTAGCAACAGCTAAGATCTAGCAAGATATTGTCTTGTATAAAAAGGGGAATAATTCAAGAGGAAAATATTATTCTCCTCTCCCTCTTTACAAGGCAACTGGTAAGGCCTCGTTTGGTATGCGGTGAGTTTTTTTGAATCCCATATACAAAAGGGGACATCTTGGAATTTGATGCAGTTCAGGAGGGCAACTAAATTAATAAGGATGGAGGGCTTGAATATGCAGGCAATTAGACAAGTTAGGGCTGTTTACATTGGAGATCGGCGGTCGTGGGGACATGTAACCTTATCAATATAGTAATGGCCCATACAGTGAATCTTCTGGTGCATTGTTCATAATAGGTCATATCAGAGGACTCGGTGGACAGCCTTTAAGGTTGGAAGAAAAGAAGTTTCATCTTCAGGTTAGAGAGGTTTCCTTTCACTGAGAACGGTGAAACTGTGGAACTGTCTCCAGTCACTAGTGGTAATGTCAATTCATTAATCCTTTAAAAAAGGCCTGATAATTTTCTAGAAAACTCAAAAATATTGAGAATTACTGGTATTAATGCATCTAGGTCCGGGTTTTGATTCCCGGGATACTGTCCCGATTCCGTTTGGAGTCCGGAAGAATTTTTTTTCACCCCTTTTTTTAGCTGGGGGTTTTTTTGCCTTCCCTCTGGATCAACTGTTAGGTATGGTTTTAAAAAAAACAAAAAAGGAATCGGTTGGACTTGAATGTACGTCCTGTCATTTATTCAACCTTAATTCTATGTTCTATTCAGTCTGTGAATAAGAAACGAGTGAAAAAGAAACCAACTTTTTTGATAAAAAACCAACTTACGCTTTGTGTGTTTATCTCATATTGCTGTTAATGTTTATTGATGTGTTAGGCATTACAAGATTTGACTGTGTTGCACCTGGTACTTGTGGGTGAGAGAGTGTGTGACAGTACTGCATGGTAGCTTTGGATGTGTGGGTGTGTGGACTTTGAGTGACAATGATGTGTAGCAGCTCCCTACAAATCACAGCATAACAAGTTTTCCAACTAATTTCACATTTTTTTATGAATCCCTTGGCATTTCCTTGTATGGAGGGCCTGCTTCATTTCTCAGATTTGCTGACAAATTTTAGGAAAATGTTTCTGGCCATTTTAAGCCTGTAATATCAAACGCCTGATTGCCTGAGGACAACACAGATATCTCATCTACTCTAAGAAAGGGAAGTTTTCAGCATCAATCACAAGGGTAAGAAGGCCACCCCTATACATCTCATTATGGTTTCTCCTTATATGTATGCTTGTGATTGGGGAATTAGCCCGCAATAAAGCACTTCCAACACTTCCCTCCCTATTCCACCCTATCCTATAAAGCACATCCACATAACCTCCATATATCTCACCTACTATAAAGCACTATCCAACACACGCCCTCCATATACTCCTCAACTTATCCTATCAGCACTATCCATCACAGCCCTCCATATATCTCCACCCTATCCCTAATAAAGGCAACTATCTACACAGCCCTCCATATACCTCAACTTAGCCGATACAGCACTATCCATCCCAGCCCTCCATATTCTCACCTATCCTCTAAAGGCACTATCTAACACAAGCCCCCTCCATATATCCACCTCATCCTATAAAGCACTATCCAACACAGCCTCCATATATCTCACCCTATCCTATAAAGCCTATCCAACACAGCCTCCATATATCTCACCCTATCCTATAAGCCTAATCCAACACAGCCCTCATATAATCTCACCCTATCCTATAAGCACTTCCAACACAGCCCCTCCGTATAATCTACCCCCTATCCTATCAAGCACTAGCCAACACGCCTCCAGATAGCTCACCCTATCCATAAATCATATCCAACAGACAGCCCCTCCATGATCTCACGCCTATCCTATAAACCACTATCCCACCCAGCCCCTCCAATACTCACCCTCTCCCTATAAAGCATTATCCACACAGCCCTCCATATATCTCACCCTATCCTATAAAACAACTCTCCAACCATCCGCCTGCCATATATCTCACCCTAATCCTATAAAGCCTATCCCACAAAATTGCCCACCCCATATATCTCACCCTATCCTATAAAGCACTATCCCACACAACCCTCCATATATCTCACCCTTCCTATAATCACTAATCCAACACAGCCCCTCCATATAATCTCACCCATCCTATACAGCCGCTATCCAACACACCCCTCCATCTATCTCACCCATACTATAAGCACTATCCAACCAGCCCCTCCATATAATCTCACCTATCCTATAAAAAGCACTATCCAACACAAAGCCTTCTATATTCACACCCTATCCTATAAAGCACTATCCAACACCTACACCCTCCATATATCTCACCTAATCCTATAAAGCACTATCCAACACAAGGCCCTCCTATCTCTCCCCTATCCTATAAAAGCACTATCCAACCCACGCCCCCTCCATATACTCTCACCCTATCCTATACAGCACTATCCACACCAGCCCCCCCATATACTCGCCCTATCCTATAATCACTATCCACCCCCGCCGCCTCCATATATCTCACCCTAATCCTATAAAGCACTATTCAACCACAGCCTCATATATCTCGCCCTATCCTATCAAGCACTATCCAACCAGCCCCTCCTATATCTCACCCTAGTCCTATAGCACTATCCCACCAGCCCTCCATATATCTTCGCCCTAGCCTATAACCCCTATCCCACACGCCCCTCAGATATCCGCAACTCACCCTATCCTATAAAGCCACTGTCAACACGCCCCCATATATCTCCTCCGCCCTATCCTATAAAGCACAATCCACCACCACAAGCCCCTCATATATCTCCCCTATCCTATAGCACTATCCAAACCAGCCCTCCGATATCTCACCCTACCTATCAAGCACTTCCAACACCCAGCCTCATAAGATCTCACCCCCCCCTTCACCCATCCTAAAATCACTATCCAACAAGCCCACCTCCTATGCTCACCCTATCCTATAAAGCACTATCCACACAGCCTCCATATATCTCACCCTATCTATAAAGCACTATCCACACAGCCGCCATATATCTCACCTATCCTTAATGCCTATCCACACAGCCCCTCCATATATCTCCCCTATCCTATAAATGCACTATCCACCACAGCCCTTATATATCTCATACCCTATCCATAAAGCACTATCCAACCGCCCTCCATATATCTCACCCATCCTATATAGCATAGCTCAACACATGCCCCTCCATATGATGCCACCCTACTCCTATAAAGCACTATCCACCACAAGCCCCTCATATCTCACCCTAGCCTATAAAGCTCTATCCATCACAGCCCTCCATATATCCTCACCTATCCGATAAGAACTATCCAACACAGCACCGCCATATACTCTCACCGGGCCAGAAAGAACTATCCAACACAGCCCCTCCATAGATCTCACACCCCGGTCCTAGAAGCACTATCCAACACCCCATCCATATATCTCACCCCTATCCTCATAAAGAACTATCCAACATAGCCCCTCCATCTATCTCACCCTAAATCCTAAAGCACTATCCAACACCGCCCTCCATATATCTCCCCAGCCTAGAAAGGCACTATCCAACCCAGCCCGCATAGCCTCCCTTATCCATAAACCTTCCACACAGCCCTCCATAATCTCACACGCCTATCCTATAAAGCACTTCCAACCCAGCCCTCCATATACGTATATACTCGAGTATAGTCGACGCGACTATAATAAGTCGAGGTGCCCATTTTTACCTCAAAATGAGTAAAAACCTTGACTCGAGTATAATCGGGGTAGAGTCCCCCCTCCACCCGTTCCGCCCAGGAAATAAAACCTATTTCCCTGCCCCCATCTTCTCACCCTGGCAACTACACTACACTCGACAGACCGCACTACTTAACTCCCTGCACCCAGCTTCTCACCCTCCCACTACACGACACTACCGACACATAGCACTCCAACAACTCCCTGCACCCATCTTCTCACTCCTGCCACCTACACTACCGACACTACTACAGTACACTCTACTACTCCCTGCATTCACCCATCTTCTCCCCTGCCACTACACTACCTACTACAGTACAGCGACACCTACAACTACGCCTGCACCCATCCTTCTCACCCTGCCTACTACACTACACTACACTATTCCCGCCCCATCTCTCACCCTGCCCTACACTACACCTACACTACTACAGTACACTACACTACGCCTGCACCCATCTTCTCAACCCGGCCACTATACTCCTACTACTAAGGCCTACCTTTGCAGGAAGTCCGGGCCCCCGACATCTTGATGGAGGAATCCGGCGGCCGCTCCACTGATTGGTCGCATCCACTGACGTCACACTCGGGCCGGTCTAATTTCCCCGGGCCGATCATGACGTCAGTGGATCGGCGCCGAATTTCCTCCACCAGTAATGACCTGGAACTCATAGAATCAAAAAAAAGAGGTTCAGTTTTTTCATGCTGTTTTCACAGGCCTGAACACCTCGAACTTAACTCATATATACGTACCATCAACCTATCCTGATAAAGCGCATTCCAACCCGCCCTCCATATACCTCATCCCTATCCTAGAACGCGCTATCCATCCAAGCCCTCCATATATCTCACCCTATCCATAACAGCGTCTATCCAACCACAGCCCCCCATAGATTGTCACCCACCTGAAAGCACTATCTAACACCCGCCCCTCCGATATCTCACCTATCCTATACGCACTATCCCACATACCTCCATATATCTCACCCTATCCTCTAAGCACTATCCAACCAGCCCTCCATATATCTCCACCCTATCCTATAAGCACGATCCAACACAGCCCCCATATATCTCACCCTATCCTCGACCCACTATCCCACCGCCCTCCATATATCCGCCACCTATCCTATAAGCACTACCCAACACAGCCCTCCATAAATCTCCACCCTATCCTAAAAGCACTATCCCACAGCCCTCCATATACCTCACCCGCTAATCCTAAAAGCCCTATCCAACACAGCCCCCATTATCTCACCCTCATCCTATCAGCACTAGCCACACACCCCGCCATATACCGCACCCTATCCTCCAAGCACTATCACACAGCCCCCCATATAGGCTCACCCTATCCTATCAAGCACTATCCAACCCAGCCCTTCATTTATCTCCCCCTATCCGATAAAAGCATCTACCAAACAGCCCTCCATATATCGCCCTATCCTATAAGCACTATCCAACAAGCCTCCATATAGCTCACCCTATCCTTAAAGAACGTCCAACTAGCCCCTCCATCATCTCACCCGATCCGATAAGCACTATCCACACAGCCCCTCCATCGATCTCACCTATCCTATAAGCCACTCTCCCCCCACAGCCCTCAGTTATCTCACCCTATCCTATAAAGCCTATCCAATCAACACAACCGCCCCTCCAGATATCTCACCCCATCCTAGAAAGCACTATCAACACGACCCCATATATCTCACCCCGCACACCCTATCCTATAAAGCACAGCCACACACCCGCCATATATCACAACACCCTATCCTATAAAGCACTAGCCAACACAGCCCCTCCATATAGCTCACCTATCCTCCTACGCACTACCAACCCATCCCTCCATATTCTCACCCATCTATAAAGCACTATCCAACACCGCCCTCCATATATCTCACCTATCCAAAAGCACTATCTCAAACACCAGCCCCTCCCGTTAATCTCACCCTATCCTATAAGGCACTATCCAACACAGCCCCTTCCTATATCTCAAGCTGATCACGATATCGTCCCATATCAACTCCCTCCACAAACAATCTCCCCTCTCATCCACCCTGTCACCTCTTCCATGCCCTTATTCAGGACTTTGCTTGTGCTGCCCCTCTGCTCGGATCCTTCCGCTCCGTCTGCCATCACTCACCGTCCCTTAAATACCTTTCAAACGTAACCTTCAACCTCACCTCTTCAGCAAGCATATACCTTGTCCGAAATCTTCCCTCACTACCCAATAGGGATCCCAACCCTTTCATTCACACTCCACTGCCAAAATATTTATATCCTACCGACTCCTGCAACCTTACGTGTCACCTCATATCCTCTAGACTGTAAGCTCTTTGAGCAGGGTCCTCTCTTCTATTGTATCACGGAGTGCTTCACACTCAGTAAAGCGACACGGAAGATGTTTGTGCTATATAAATCAATAATCATATTAATAATAAGAATGTGTAGGGATGGCATTGGTAGGTCTGTGTGGGTAAAAGAGCTGTTCTTACGTTGAACTTGGGGCTGTTTGGTTTTGGAAGTAAAGAGTTGAACTTGATGGCATTTGGTCTTTATTCAAACCAAATTAACAATGTAGCTAAAGCGATTTCTAATAATAAGCATACTTTAAAATTGATAACCTTCTTACATAAACAAACCTTAGCAATTCCTTGAAAATTTACATTTAATACGGGAGCCCCCCTAACCAACTTTTCTCTATACTTGTCAAGGTGCTTTCTCAAACTCGTATTCCACAACCGAGCCCCACTACCCTGCATGCTCTCTTCTCTCATCTGTAGCGTCCTGGGTAATCGCCATCAAGCCATGCTGGTGACATCTCCTCCAATATTGGACTCACATCAATGCTGACGGCCATAACAGAAAAGGTCACCTCTGTGCAGCATGTAAATTACTCACTAGCAGCAGATGAGGTGTCTTCAAGCCTGCAAACTATCAGGTTGTATAAGTAAGGTTTAGAAGCTAGTTCTTTTGGGTTATGGAAGGTAAACATAGAGAAAAGTTGGTTTAGCACCTTATTAATTTATACATTGACATTCTGAGGGTGGACATCCAGCTACAATAGTCATTTACAATCATTCAGTGTCTAGAACTGTGTGTTTATCATTCATGTGACAAAACACTTGCTTTCTTTACCATAAGAACATTCCATGTCACCCTAGATATGAACATGTCCTGCTGGCCATACGTAAAACAGCTCATTTTCTTTGGCACATGCAATTTAACTATTTTTTCAGTGCATACCAGTTCTATTCTATCTGATTACATTATTTGTCATTCAGAACAAGACATGATCTTTTTAGGGGGAAAGTGGTATTCTCTCCCGTGGTAAATGGAGGGGCAGCAGTGGCGACTATCTTAGTGTAGATGTGCTGTAAGGTCAGATATTTAACAAACTCTCTCAATGGTTCACAACTATATACTCTACTGGTTGCCCTAACAATGCTAGGTGGAACCTTTTTCATAACTGAACTGAGCTAAAAAAACTTCCATACAGTTAGCACGTACCCTAATCTGAACATAATATTTTTACAATCTGTCCTGGCATACATGGTTATCAAACTGCAGATCTGGAATGGCTGGCCGCAAAGGGTTAGTTGAATGATTTAAAGGTAGGACAAATGGCAGGACAAAGCCATGGCATAGGTGCATATAAATCGATTACCCTTGCACTGTCTGGCAGATCACATGTGTTGGCACACCTGGACCCGACTGATGGCCCATACACGAGTATCTGGGGGACGGTAAGACGCCAATCCCGACAGACGAAATTTCCGTCTTTCACAACCAACTTTTAATGCCGACCACGGGAGGTTGTCTCCTTACTGATGATCTGATTTGCTCCCTACACACTGCCGATGTCTTTTTACCCCATCCTTAAGGATAACTTGTAATTGCCTCATGGCATTGTTTAAAAAAAACTGCTTTGAAAAAGAGGAAAGGTATGTACCCCTCCGTATACTTTATTTCGAGATTTTGACCGCTCCTCTAGTCTTCATTGAAGCCTTTCATTAGCCTGCTGTGAAGGGGCGTAACAATTCTGTCCTTGCCTCTAACTGTCACTCAGAGCTAGCATGCGAAAACCTCCTGCCGCCCCCCTTGATACTTTATTATATAGCTTGTAATTCTAGCAACAGGACAGTTCAAGTTTGTTCTGGACTGGCAGAAGAGGAAAGAGATTGTCCAGACTTGCTTCTCTTCCTCTCCTATCGATCTCTTTGTTCTATTTTTTTCTCTTCTTCCCCAGACCTCTCTTTCTCCTTTTTGATCTCTTCTCTTTCTTTTCAGCCCCCCTTATTTTCTCTTTTTTTCTTTCTTTCTGTATCCCCTTATAACCGGCCATGACAATTGATATGTGTAATGATGGCCCTGGGCCGGCTGGAGGCGGCTGTTAAGCATTCATCTTTGCTGTTGATATCTAAAGAAGTGCACAACGTTGTAAGTGAAGAGTAAGCATTTCAGCTGCTGGAAGTGTGACATGTAATGGGGGAATGTTTTTTTTTGGGTTATTGTTGTCCTTTAAGAACTTTTTTTAGTCCATAAGACTATAAACCTATAGACCTGCTGGCCACCACTATTGAGACATTAATAGAGTCAATGTTTTTGAAGGTAAATTATATTAAATGTCCAAGACTAAAATCGCAAGCTGTATACCTCCGCTACATCTCCAGCAGTGTTCCCCATTTGCCATTCATTTTGTGTTGCTAGCTGTTTTTTCTGCATTGGAAAGGGAAGTTTACAGGTAACAGG
The DNA here is from genome assembly GCA_019447015.1 of Hymenochirus boettgeri. NCBI lineage: Eukaryota > Metazoa > Chordata > Amphibia > Anura > Pipidae > Hymenochirus > Hymenochirus boettgeri. Next base: position 7,904 of record JAACNH010001687.1, on the reverse strand, counting down.
CACCATTATGCTTTCTATTGATGTCTTTGATCTGGATCCAGAATTATCTGATATCTAATCTCCTGTCAGAAATAATTTCCTTATTACTGGAAAGTAATGCTACTTTTTAATCCAAGTGGGGCAGTGTTATTCCAGCTGTCTTGAATAAAACAATAATCTTTAAGAGCAACTAAAGCCTCCCACTACCATTCAAATCAAGACTAAAAAACATAAAATCTTTCTTTTGGCTCTGGCTGGGCAGCCCACTCTTAGTCCTGACTATTTAGTCTCTTACACATGCCCTCATGTAAGGGCATGTCCATTGGCCACTGCCCACTATAGCCATCATTTGGAGTCAAGTCCGAAAAAACGATTTGGGATCTTCACAAGGGAGCTTCTGACGAGATCATGGAGCTTTCCCTTCACACACCCCTTCCTGCGTCAACAACCCTATCTTAACAATAAGTGCATGCATATGTGCCCGAGGGTGATAGTGATCTCCTCCTTCTAGGAGCCATACAGGAGAATGAGAGAGGGATCCTGTCTCCATTATAATTATACTTTTCAATTTAGCAAAGGGTTATTTTGCAGGTTAGTGTCCCTTTTAAATTGCATTATATCCTCAATTACAGTTTTTAAGTGTAGGTCCTTAAGATGAAGGGATTCATAACAATTCTAGTTCATTCTCCACACAAGATCACAGCATGCCGTCAAATCTTTATTTATTAAAACCCTATGAGTTATCTATTGCAATTTTTAATGAATAAATGGGATTATTCTCTTGATGGGCTGAACACTGGTTTGCTTTGCAGAAACAAATCCAATATGCAAGTGTCCTATTAGTGCTAGGAGATCTTCTTCCTCTTACCCAGCCTTACTTATCAGTAAGCAGACTTTTTCTGACACTGCTAAGGGCTAGGCCCCACTTACGCGTTTTTAAGCGTTTGCGCACGCGTTTTGCGTTCGCGAAAGCGCATGCGATTTGGTTATAATGGAAATCACGGGAACGCAAAAATCCCCGCGATTTCCCATGCGCATTCGTTCCGTTTGGTAACGCATTCGTTCACCATTTTTGGTGCATTAACTCATGCGGAAACGTAAAACGCAGAAAAAGTGCGATAACACTCACGATTGCGTGCGCGATTTTACTGCGTGTAGTGTACCTAATGGAACCTCTCTCTCTCTCTCCCTTTCTCCTCTCACTCTCTCTCTCTTTCCCGCCCGCTCTTCCGCTTGCTCCCTCTCTCTCATATCTCTCCTCTTCTCTAAATCAATCAACCTCCTCCACAGAGAGTCCACCATGTATCTCTTATGGGACCCTTGGCCAATCATTGTCTTTCCTTCCCCCCCCTTGGCTAATACTACACATACAGTTCAATAACCATTAAAGCTGAATGAGAGGCATGAGGCACATTCGTATACAGCACATGTGGCATGGAACAAAGGGAGGAGGGTGGATAGGCTGATTATTGGACGTTTATTAGCAGAAGGTCATATGGAAAGTTTAATGGCACAACGAAGATAACAGGAAAACTTTTTTTACAAGGTGGCAATTGTGACCTGGTTTGATAACACAAGTGTATTAAGGTAAAGCTAGCCATGCACCAACATTTTGGTTCAATGGATTTACATTTTGATTGAAAGATGAATATTGCAGATCACACACAGTAGAAATCAATTCTTTATTATACCCAGAATGGCACACTTGTAATGCACCGAACAGGAATTTGGAATTTTTCCATTGGAATTTGTAATTGTTTGCCTGACAAGAAATGAAGGTTTATTTTTAATATGTTTTAAGTGATGCATGTTGAGCTTTAAAAGAAGTGTATAAAACCCACAGATGCTCTAAAAATGCACCCCATATGCATGGCCGTTAGTCAACAGTTTCATTCCAAGAGGGGAATTCTAGTCCCCACATATAATTATGGAGAACCGACATAGCATCGAATTCCCTGTGTGACCCCATGGAATTTATCAACTCTACAACTTTGTCACATTTTCTGTCTTTGGGGCAGGCCTCGCGACATAACGGAATACAACCTGGTGGGGTAGGTGCCGATAGTGTGGGAAAAAGCGCATTATCTCCAGCTCATACATTACGTTTTTGTGTTGATTATGATCCCACCTAGAGTGAAGGCCTGTCTAGAATGAATACAGGAGCCCTTTAGATCTATGGTAGTTAAGCAAACCTAAACAAAGTCACCTTAAATGAAGTACAGGTGGTATATAAACAAAGTGCAGAAAACTAACTCCCTTTATCACTTATTATCAGGATACAACTTGGGTCATATGTTGTGAACCTGGCAACCATGTTTTAATTTCCTTGTTAAAATGTTCCATACATTAAACTTCTGATTTCGAATTGGAAAATGGGCATTTTATGTCGGTATTTTCCAAGTTCATTAATCATTCCTAAGATGATCTGATGAGCTCGTTGGGAATGATCCAAAAAAAAAGGCAAATGCACACAACATGTGATCACATCCATTTTTTTTATTTACCCTAACACTAAAAATTAGTCTTCATCATCTTTTTCAATGCCCCGTGATATCGGTACGTAAACGCGGATCATTATTTGTCCGATTTCAAGGGAAACTAAGCTATTTTAGTAGAAAGTTTGCAGATGTACCAAAAAAGAACCGATTTGAATTTTTGGATCATAAATGTGTAAACGTGTGTGACGCTCCATACTACTGGTTTTCACTAAAATACCCACTAAAAGGGGGAGAGTGTGCTGTGGGGGGGGCGGGGTTGTGGCTTTTTTAATGTTTTTCTTGTAGTGCACTCTACATGCGTCCCATTTGAGTTAGTTGGTGGCCATGTCTGTGTGCACCCACACATATGGCATTCTGTTGGTTCGGACATTTGGAGATTGATATTTAGTGAGTTTTTTGGCTTGTCAAGTGGGATTACGTAGATAGGAGGGCAACCCTTGAATCTTATTTTATTTTTCAAAAATCCTAAAACTGAGTTGCATGGATCCCTGGGTCTGAAATTCTTCATGTTGTAATGAAATCATGGCACCGTAACGAATCTGAGGTGTGTAGATTCAAAAAATATTAAGCCTTGAGTAGAGCGGTTAGCTCGAAACGCGTAGGGCTATTGTTCTGTGGTACATAGGGCCGTTTGTAAGGTTTGTTAATAAATTTGGAATTTTCACTTTTAACAAGCTGCCGTGTTTCTTTACCGAGTGCGCTTCCGTGCTATTTCGTTTGGCTGAGGGAAGTCAAAAATTATGAGTTTTTTTTGGGATATTTCCAGTTTCGGGGCTGTTTCCTTTGAAAAACGGTAGCTGTTCATTACAGAAGTACTTTTTTCTTGTAATGGCATTTGAGCATGCATTCCATTTGAGCTGGTTTTGTCGCGTCTCTGTGTTCATCCACGCATATGGGGGTCATAACTGTTTTTGATTCAGGACATTGGGAAATTGAATATTTTAGGGGAGGGTTTTTCTTGAGGGGGGCATTTCCAAGTTTTGGGGGCTTTTTGAATTAACAGACACCTTATATTTTCTTGTAATGCACTTATGCATGCGTTCAATTTAAAGTTAGTTGGTGCCATGTCTCTGTGTGCCCCATGCATCTGGCATACCATTTGATTCAGACATTTGGGAGATTTATATTTGGTGACTTTTTTTTCATTCTTGAAGTTTGCAGGGTTTATTTAAAATTGAAACTTGTTGTTTCTTTATTTTTTTCAGAAAATATGCTAAAAGTGCGAAATTCAAGAAGATCGGCGCGCACACCATGGATGAATGAAATGGCACGTTCCTTAGCTGAAGGATGTAGATTCTGAGAAGAATATATTTTTGGGGGTAATTTTGGTGAGAGAAGGGGTGTTTTAGAATAAAATCTTAAAATCTTTATGAAACTCTTAAAAGTTGCTGTTATTGGTCCATACGCATTAGCTCTCACCTTTGTGACTAGTGGCTTTCATATCCTGTGTGTAACCATGCATATGGCATACCGTTTTATTCGAGCATTTGGAAGACTGCTAATTGACAAGTTTTTTTTATCATGACCATTGGAAATTTGCATTGATTTTTAACTTTTTTTTAACGTACTCAAATCTGGTAAAAAAAAGCGAATTCTACACAAACTGCGCCACACCGATGGTGGTAGCATAAAGGAATCACACCCTTGTGTCCGGAAGGTGTGAAGATTCCAAGAATATAGTTTTTGGGGGGAGTTCTAATAAATAGAAGGGTGTTTTATCGATAAATCTGAAAAGTTGCTGTAATTGGGCCATTGTTTCATTGGCTCACTTTGTGCTCGTTGATTCCCCGTCCTGCGTGTGTTAACCATACAATAGGGCATACCGTTTTGATTGGAGATTTAGGATATTGATATTTGTAACTTTTTTTTTAAGTTTTTGGATTTTGGCATGATTTCTACCTTTTGAGAGTGTTTTTTTTTTCAAATTAATTTATAAATCTGGTAAAATGCTAACTTCTACGAAGACTGACTGCGCCCACACCATATGCTGGTAGAATGACAAACTACAGAAGGACGTAGATAACGGGGTAGCGCTTTCGAGAAATATATGTTTTGTGGGGGTTGCTTTGTGGAAAAAACTGCAGAATGTTTCAAATTCCTATTTGCTTGAGTATTTTGCTGTTTTCTTGAGCCATTGTGCATTGGTCTCCTTCATGGCCCTCGCTTCCACTTCCACGTGTGTATCTACATATGGCATACCGTTTTGAGTCCAGTACATTTGGGGAATGGATATTAGTAACTTTTTGTTTACTGCCATCAGGTTTTGGCCATTAATTTCTACCTTTTGAATTTGTTTTTTTGTTCATTTTTTCAGAAACGTTGGCGAACTTCTACAAGAAACTGTGCCCACACACACCCACCCCATTGATGTGTATGTATAACGAACTACAGTGTTACATAGCTGAAGGTGTTAGATTTCGGATATCTAGTTTGTGGGGGGTATTTCTGGTTGGGGGGTGTTTTTGTGAAAAACTCAGACTGTTCAAATACAACTGGCTAATTTTTTTTTTTTGCTGCTACTGACATTTGGCATTGGTCACGCTCCTGGGTTAGTTGGTACCAATGTCTCTGGTACACCCATGAATGTGGCATCCCGTTTTATATTGTCGGGAGGAGTTAGACGTTCATATTTGAGATCGTTTGAACTTTTCCTCCCACAGTTTTTAAGCTGAATTTCGCATTTGATTTTGTCTCTGATTTACAGTTGAGGAAAAAAGAAATGTGAAAATAACTAACTTACCAAATTTGTTTTTGGACGAAGACTGCGCCCAGGTATCTGCATTGTAATGTAAACTCACACCTCACTCTAAGTCCTGCGGGTGGTGTCGGTTTCTATAAATATCTATTGTGGGGATATTTTAGTTTATTTGGTATATTTCTATGTTAACCCGTCAGAAGTGGTTCTACAGTTCAATTTGGTATAATATTCTAGAAGGTGCAGTTTTAGTTGGGGGTGTCCGCCTGTACGGAAAGTGGGGTCCCTCCAGATATCGAACCTTTATAAATATGCCCCTAGTTCCAGAACAGAAGCTGCAGAGGAGGAAGCAGAGCCACTGGCGATGATTGTGTCATTAATGATAGAATACATGTTCTCTGGCTCTTTGTGGCAAATTCAAGTAAACTTTCTATGTGCTTAATGATTTTGTGGTAATGATACTTTGTCAGCTAAGCCCCCTGGAGTCCCCTGTTTTAAATCCCATTTAATAATCACCTCTCAATTGGCTATAGAACAGGGATGCACACCATTTTTGCCATGGGATCATTTCCTTCTCCCTAGGACCCGCGATTCAATCGTGTTTTAAACAGCTGTTTGGCACGTATGTATTAAAGGTGCGCACGACCCAGCTGATTAAAACAACACTGGTAACGGACCAGCTTCATTTACAACATCTCAATCGCGATCCTTTTAGAAGTTGGCTCTTAGGCCCAGTCCCTGCTGTCCGAGGGCTGTATGCCCCTGCCATTAACTCATCCAAAGCCCCCATATTGCCTGACTGTCCTTTGCTGTTGAGGGTTTGTAAAGAAACGCTTATAGTAGTAGTTTTCCTGTAGGCTTGTCTTATCCTTGCTATAGCTTTCTACCCCTAGGCTTTCGTCTCTCTGTTTTACGCCAAAGTGCAAGTTTCCTCCTTCAGTCCTTCCCTAGACCTGGCTCAATAAAGGTTCATTTAGGTGGAGAGAAATCTTTTAGAATACCTCATCTGTCTGTTAGTGATCCACTGGCTGTGGTGGATTGGTACAAACCTGTATTCATTTTATAGCAGCAGCTATGCTAAGTTTAGGTTTGTTGTGCTCGCTCTGCTTTTCACTTGTGGCTTACTTTAATTAAGCTTGGTGGGCTCCATCTTACATTTACATGTGTATTACAATTTGGATCAAACTTACAATACCATTTGCCATGGAAATAGATGCACAGAGCCAATGAGCAGAAAGTGTCTGCTACAATGTGCAAGGTCTTTCTTTTTTTGTGAGGACACATTGCCCTTGGGGTATTTAAAACAGCGCTGGGGCACACTATTTGCAACTAAACCTCAGCCGCTTAGCACATGGTACATTTGCTGTCCACATTTCAACGTTGTCCTTCACGCTCTTGAAGGGTTTGCTTTGCCCACACACTGACTGGGTAGATCAAGTTACAAGTTTTACAATGTAGAATAATAATCAATGTCTGGGTCTGTGCGGGAGGCAATACATCCCCATGTATTACAGATAGCTGTGCTAATGTAGTTTCCATCAAAGGAGTTTTTATTCGGCAAAGCAAGTTATGGGAAAAAAACAACGTAACCAGTTTTTTTTGTAATATAAGCACTGAAATGTGTTAGATTGCTTATTCCGCAAATGTAAAGAAGCTTGGGGGGAAGGATGCAAAGCAAGATTATTGTTCCTGCAAAACGGGGGCCATAATTCTTCCGCTTTCTACTATTGTCGTTTGGAGGGGTGATTTAACCTTAATATAATATCGTCATTGGAGGCTTGAACTTTCCTACATAAGTACATACCTACTTACTTATTCTTATATACTTACTTATCTCTTTTTTATTACCATGGATTGCATGTTTAAGAATGACAAGCCCCAAATTGTGACATAAAAAAAGGGGGGGGGATCTCCACTGATTAAACAATTTTTTTTGGTATTGATTTTATGGACAAACAGGAGGTAAAGGCACAGCTCCTTTACCTCCCGTCCTTCATTGAAGCTGGATGACCAACAACGATTTTAACAGTGGAGTCCCCTTATCTATCTATAATCTATCTATCATCTATCTATCATCTATCTATCTATCGATCTATCATCTATCTATCTATCATCTATCTATTATCTATTGATCAATCTATCTATCATCTATCTATCATCTATCTATCTATCTGTTATCTATTGATCAATCTATCTATCATCTATCTATCTATTATTTATCTATCTATTATCTATCTATCATCCATCTATCATCTATCTATCATCCATCTATCATATATCTATCATCCATATATCTATCATTTATCTATCATCTATCTATCGATCGATCTATCTATCATCTATACGAAGCTGAAGTTGGTTTCTTATTCAAAAAAGTTGGTTTCTTTTTCAGTTAGTTTCTTATTCACAGACTGAAGTTGGTTTCTTATTCAGATTTGAATAAGAAACTGATGTATTGCGATAGGTAAACCAGTTAGGGCCACTGAAAAATCACCGCAGACACACACGTACATACCCCTGGCATATAATTCAGTTAAGTCCAGCCTGGCCCAAATTGGTTTTGGGCATCCAAGTTGGCACCAAAGTCTGCAAAATAGCCATTTTAGCCATTTGAATAAGAAACTGGTGTATTGCAATGGAGACGCCTCAGCCAAACTAATCTCAAAGATCTATCTAGCTCTGATGAGCCCAGGGGCATATTCGCAACAAGCGGTAAATACATGTCTACCCTA
>JAACNH010001686.1:0-61441 GCA_019447015.1 Hymenochirus boettgeri | reverse complement strand
TTTTTTTTCTGTCCTATCTTTTATTTGGCAAGGTTAGCTGAGGATGGCAACCTTTTACAAGAGACAAACCAAGGAGGTCCTGATCAATCTCTGTGAGGAAAGAGGTATTGATGTCCTGGATAAGTCCAAGGAGCTGCTGATAAGGGCATTGTTGGAAAGTGACCAGGAGCAGCAGAACTACACAACTGAGTCGGGAAGCGATGTGGATTTAGCTATCCCAGAAAGGACTGTTAACCTTGGATTTTCTCAGCATGAGAATACCACAGTGCAGGAAGACGGTAATTCTTCCCTGCAAAAGGATTTACAATTGTTGGGTTCAGATGACCCCCAGCTACGTCTTCAATTGATCTTGCAGCATCAGGAGAGGGAGGCAGCAGCAGCAGCAGCTGAGAGAGCTGAACGGCAAGCCCAGCGTGAAATGGAAGCCGCAGCAGCGGAGAGGCAAGCGCAGAGGGAAGCGGAAGCCGCAGACCGTGCATTTCAACTGGAGTTAGCAAAGCTCCAGCACCAGACCCAGTCTCCACAGTCCAGTGAGTCCAGAGAGGGTCCGTTTGCTTTGCATGGTTCACCCAAGTTTCCTGTCATGGACAATGATAGCAATTTGGACACTTTTTTGTTAAGTTTTGAAAAGTGCTGCAGACAGTATCAGTTGCCACAGGAGCAGTGGGCAAGATACTTGACACCTGGATTAAAAGGCAAAGCCTTAGATGCCTTTGTTGAACTACCACCAGAGCTTGATGGGGACTATGAGGCTTTGAAACAGGCTCTGATTAAGAAGTTTAACCTCACGCCAGAGGTGTATCGCAAAAAGTTTAGAGCATTGCAGAGAGGTCCCACTGACAGCTACTCAGATGTTGTGAGTAATCTGAGAACCAGTTTTCGGCAGTGGATTAAAGGACTGTCGGTTACCAAATTTGAGGAGCTGGAGGATCTTATGGTAATGGATCAGTTCCTTAATATTTGCCCTGGGGATGTGCGACAGTTTGTATTGGATCGGGAGCCAAAAACAGCGCAAAAAGCAGCAGAAGTCGCAGACACCTATGCAGCCAACAGGGTGCCAACATATCCAAAAGGTCCAACGTTACAAAGATCACCAAGCTGGAAGGATCGTCACCACAGGGAAGCAGCACCGCAGAATGTCAAGGCGGGTGAGAATTTGTCTGAAAGGCCCAGTGTGAGCGTAAACCATGGAGATACACGCAGATGTTTTATATGTAACCAGACGGGACATGTAAGAGCTTCCTGTCCAGAAAGAAAGGGACCAGTGTCACCAGTCAATCCTGTGGTAATGCTCGTATCTGGTAAGACAGAGAATTTATGTCATCATATGCAGACTGTGACTGTGGGAGATAAAGTTACCCAGGGGTTACGGGACTCAGGAGCTAACTTGTCTCTGGTGCGCCCAGAGATGATTAACTTTGGGGACATTATTCCTGGAAAGACTTTATTGGTAAAGGGAGTGGGTGGGAGTCATCCACGGGTGCCTGTGGCTAATGTTTACTTGGATTGGGGTGTGGGGAGAGGTCTGAGGGAAGTGGGGATATCTAATGAAATTCCTGTCAATGTGTTATTGGGGAATGATTTGGGGAGAATGGTCTCTGCTTTTGTGCCAAATGATCCGGTCTCACTAGGTCCAGCCGCGCTGGAGTGTGACCACCCACTGCAATCAGTAAAGGGAACAGGTAACAAGGGGCAAGGTAACTGGGAGGGAGGGCTGAGAGACCAGAGCAGATGTCCGTCAGTGCCAGAACCAGTATTGCCTAACTGTGTTAATGGAGAGAGAGAGGGGGATCCCCCAGTTCACTCTCTGGTAGAGTCAGGTATAGTACCTGTAGGTAGGGATTGTCACAGTAGCTGGGAGGGAGGGCTGAGAGACCAGAGAGGGTGTCAGTCAGTGCCAGAACCAGTACTGTCTACATGTGTGAATGTAGAGGGGGAGGAAAGGTATCCCCAGGGTGATGTTCTGGGTAAAGTACCCGTAGTAGAGAGGGATTTCCAGAGTAGGATCCCTGATCCTGTGCCCAATCTGCCTGAGGTCCTGGATAGCAGTCAGGAATTAGTGCAGCAGTGTGTGGGGCAGGTGGTAAGGACTCAAAGCAGGTTCCTAAGGGATGTTTCCACTCAGACTGAGGGAGAAGAGGGTAGCTGTGGGCATGCGGTAGCGCCAGTACCAGCTTCAGTGGTGAGTGGAGAAGAAAGGGTAAGGGTTAAAGAGGGACAGCTAACAGAGCTAGGAGTGTCCCACGTAGATGGAAAGAAGGTAGCTATCCCTGAGGACCAAACCATACCAGTAACAGTCACTGGTTTGTCCCAGTCTAAGAGGGAGCAGGGATATGGTGAGCAGGAAGGCAAGGAAAGGGTTAAGAGTGACCAGTATCTGTCTGAGTTTAGACCCAGGGGATGGGGAACTTTAGACTCACAGGATACAGGTAGCAGTGAGGATAAAGGAGGATCTGTCCAGCAGGAGAGTGTGTCAGAGGGAGGACAGATGCCTGAGGTTAGGAGTGGCCGGGTACAGTCCCCTACATATCAATGTACTCCAGGTGGTAAATACAGAACTGTACCTGTCAGCGCACAGAGTGGTCACACAGATGGTAGTATGGGTGGTTTGCTCTCTATATCGGAGTGTGTACAGACTGGGCATCAAGAGGTTAACCAGTCAACTTGGGTGAATGAATGTGAACCCAAACCCAGTTCTCATAACCACAGTAAAGAGGATGGTGGTTTTGTAAAAATGTGCAGGTGGAATCATATCATTGAGCAATATGATTTACATTCACCGAACCAAGGGGATGCAGGTGGATATTCGTGTCTATCGGAACCACCTGATTATGGACGCAGTAGGAGTGACCTGTGAGTCACATCCCGTGCGCCAATTTTAAAGAGGGAGGTGTCAGGAAAATGTGTAGAGTGACTTGGTAAGAATGGGTTAACTATTAGTACAGGGAATGAGCGCGCGGCTGCCGGAATGCTTACCGTACCTACAGAATGATCTTAAATGCTGGCACACAGGCTGCACAACAGGCACAAGTCCCAGACCCAAGTTACTGGATGGACAAAGAGGAGAGCCCACAGGTACACACTGAACTGGGTGGGAGGGTGAGGGTGCAGATGTTTGGAAACTACAACTCCCAGCTAATAAAGCATGCTGGGAGTTGTAGTTTCCAAACATCTTGAATGCCAAGGAAGAAGAATGAAGTTGTCTTTTAAATGAACAGCAGAATTCTCATACAGTAATGGGAATTCTGCTGTCCATTTAAAGGGCAACTAAAGCCTCAAAACAGAATCAGAATGCAGTAGTGGTTAGTACATTGTCTACCCTCGGCTTATACTTGAGTCAATCACTTTTATTAGTTTTTTTAGATGAAATTGGGTACCTCGGTTTATACTCGGGTCGTTTTATACTCGACTATGTACGGTATGCCCCAAGGTTTATAAATAATTCCTATTTACATTGGCATGATGTGCTGAGCTCAGGAAATACTAAATATAATAGTATGGGCAGGTGAATCTGCAAAATAAATAATACTGACCTGAACAACAACAAGCTATAATACAAAAATCCATTTCCTTAAACTGCACTGAGTTCTGACAGCAGATAAGCACATAGCAGACTAAAGAATGTATTTGTAAAGGGACAAAGTTCTACTAAAATAAAAAATTGTTGTCCATTTGTTCAGATCGCATGTATTGAATTACTGACAGAATCAGAGGATGATTTACAAGGAGTAGAACCAATGTGCAAGCCAGCTCGGCAAGAATATTTATACATCGATTACTATTTCTACTATGGCAATAGTAAGGTTTTATCAGCCACAAAGACCATGGCCAGACAAATTGCAGGATTTAAAGCTGCAAACATACAGGATGTAGCTAAAGATTGTTAGGACCCATTCATTTAGACAATTGGTCCAAAACTATTTCGCAATCATCCCAATGTACAGGCTGCGAGGGGCCTTAAAGAGAAATGTTCTGTTTTTGGTCCATAAGAGACAAATTGAATATTTACTACTTTGTTAGTAAATAGGATTATGGTTATATGATTATTATAATATAATGTATGTATAGATGGTTCTGCATAAACACCAGATGATTGATGGGAACCGTTGTTGTAAGGAATAAACATTGATTCTTGTTTTTTTACTAATTTTAAGGAAACAGCATTTCCACCCCACCCCCTCCAATAAACTAATTAAAGTACACAGGTGAAGGTCTTTAAAATGCGAGGCCCCCATTTTAGAACAGCTACTTGTCCACGCGTTTTTGTTCCAAATACTGGTCAGGTCATAGTTCACTCCACACAGGTACATGCACCCAGGAACAACACTTTCACTCACATACAGTCTCACAATTAAAACCCTGCCCTCCGTAGCCCCCAAGACACCCAGTGAGTGATTGAATAATGGGTTTTTTAAAGTGCACTGGCAGGTAAATTTTTACAAAGGATTCACCCTTGCCGGACCACCCGGTCACCACATCCCCAAGTTTGAGAGTTTGTGCAGATTTCGTTGTATGTGGTTGAGTGAAAGCACTACGATGTGTAAAGAGCTGCCCCCTCCTGTCCTGACAGATCATAGAACATTTCGCAAAACTTTCCACAAAGCGAGACACTGGTGACACCAAGGAAAAAAAAACACAAGTCTTTAAATCAAGCAGGTGAACACAATTTTACTGTATAACATAAAAACATATCCAGGACTCCTGATGCATTACGAGCTTGCGCTCTTAATCATAGGGATTTAGCATGAAAACTTTATTCACCAGAGGCTTTGTGACAGATATTTAAAAAGGTTTTGTGTTTTTGTGATCTGTCCAAGCTTTATAATGGCTTCAGGAAAAACACATTTGTGATCTTAAGAGATTCTGGAGACTATTGACCTTCATCTGGAAGATATTAGGGCTAACATCAGCCCCTCTTATTTTAATGTGCTTTACAGGAAAGTAGAATATTATATTAAATTGTAAGAAAAAGGGGAATTCATTGATCTTTAAACAAAAGGAATGACCTTGAATTTAATATTTCTCACTTCCTCATTCAGAGCTAGAAGCACAAGAAGTTCACAGCCCTTCAAACTCATAGAGTGAACAGAAATAGTAGAGAAGGATCAGGAAGATGAAACAAAATCCATGTTGTTGGAATCACGAAGAGGAGGAAGAACATATGGGCCAATGCCGAACCCACAAACTAAGTCTTACCTCACTGCGATCCCACTCCTTCACAAACAGTGGATATTAGTGCAAACCCAACCTAAGTACAGAGGGTTTTAGCGTGGGTTTTGCACTCATTAAGCCCAAATATAGCTATATAGCATTGTCCCGATACTTGCATTCAAACGTTCACAAAGAATCAAGTGGACCTGGACACAGCACACTTATTTTAATCTCAATTTCGTAGATCGTGGGCATCATCTCAATCAACTTTGTCAGCACCACATTTAATAGAGACCAAAAGACCATTGTAAGACAGAATGCAAACAAGTATTTTACTAGACTGCTTTATGTCTTTTACTTTACATGATTAAATTCAAAAATTCCAGGCACACTGTTTATAATCAAAGTGATTTTATTTATACATATCAACGTTCGACGCCACTTGGGACATCTTCATCAGGACAAGGATAAAGTGATATGTAATAATGTGAAGTCCTTGATTATAAACATGTGCCCGGGAATTTTTGAATTATTGTGCCTGAGGACAACAGGGAGATTCAATAAAAGTTCTTATCGTTAAAAAATGGTGAATTTGCCCAACCAACAATCAGATCTGTATTTAAACATTGAAAGCTAACATTGATTGTTGGGGCAAAAATAGCCATTTTAACAAATAAGAACTTAATTGAATAACCCGAGAGTTAATAAAGACTGTGTACTGGAGCACTCTGAATGTTATTATCGAATGAGAAGCAGGAGTAGTTGAATGTGTTTTTATTTATACATGTAACTAAATATTTTACTTTGTTTCGAGGCTCGTTTGGAAAGTAAGGTAAACATTGTTTCTACTATAAAACATTATTAGAAGGTTTCATTAAACTAACCATATTCTACTATTGTAGGTTTCTCTGGCTGGGCACAAACCAGCGCACCATTCATTTGCGCTAAAAACCATGATAAAGGAATTGGTTACTGACAGTTGTGGCTTTGAAAAAGTGGATATGGAATAATACTGATTTCTTCTGATCTTTTCGATAATTTCATTATCTGTTAGCTATCAGCCCTTCAAAATTCTCATTACCCGGCTTTCCTGCTGTCAATCATGGCTATGAAGCTGACGACACATCCAATGATTGATTGTGGTTTCCACAATTTTGTGCATACTTGAGTTTGTAACAAAATCGAGTACAACGCAGTGTGCATGCTTGAGCTTAAACCAGGGGGTGTAGGCAGAAACTTTTGGGCATCATCCCTTAAGGAAAAAGCAAGCTTGATTTTTTCTTTTCTTTATATAGTAATATACAGTATATTTATACAGTAATTGTTCTTTGTGTCTTCTTGCACTGGTCTAATATAGACAGTTCATTCCTTTTTCTGTATATTATTACTTTATGTGTTATAGTGGAAAGAAATTCTAAATATTCGATAGAAACCCAGTTCGAAAGTCCCAACGATAACTTTCGGAATCCCAAATTTCACGATCGGATTTTCAAATTTTCGATTTTTGAAGAAAATCGAAAAGTAGGACAATCATCGAAAATCGAAGTAGACAACTACGAAAATGGAAAGTAGCCGATTTTCGAAAATGGAAAGTAGACGATATCGAAAACTGAAAGAGCGACGATTTTCGAAAGTTGAAAGTAGACGATTTTAGAAATCGAAAGTAAACGAAAATATCAAGTCATTCTAAATTGAGAAAGCCAGTCGGATGACCAAGACTAAATCGGCTTCATAAATATGGCATTAAAGACTCTCATTCACGGCAATGTGCTATAAAATTGGTGAAGTTAAGGGACGTTTATAAATATGCCCCCTAGTAATTTATTTGATGTAGTTATGAAACATTGGGAATTGTGCACTCAGGCCACTCAGATGGCTGCAAACAGAATTAATATTGACACAGTGTCCCAAAACGCCTCTGCATAAATATTTATAGAAAATAATTAATTATACTGCCCCCCCCACTTTATTATTAAACAAACAGGTATTTCTTTATTCATATGTTGAACAAGAGGTTTGTTTAGAATTGGCTATGGTGAACGCCCACCTGTGAGCACCTGTAGCAACTGCACAACACCCTTGTACAGAGCACCAGAAGATATAGGAGAGATTGGATATATCAGATAGACTTTGGGCATTACTTTGTTATATATGAAATATATTTCCATTAACAGGGAGAATTGGGCCGGTCTCTATGATACATATTGCTCTTTGACGGAACCCAAATGTATTGGATTTGGCAGTAACTAGAGAGTTTCAAAATGAAAAATAGGCCAAGGAAAGAAAAACAAAACCCATTATTATATCAAGTAATGAGAAGAAACATAATAACTCAGGACTACCAAAAACTTTAGTAACTATGTTAATATGTTTAAACCCATCCATATAGCCAAACATGCACAACCATTAAATTGTTGGGATACTTGGTGTACACTGAAGACAACACTGTTTTTATTATTCTATGTGATCTAAAAAATAAGTTATTATTGTGCAGGGTCCATTTGTATGGAAGATCCCCTAGCATGTATCCAGATAAACTTGTCCTACAGATGATTTATAGCCATAATAAGTCGTAAGAAACCCTTTAGAGAGAAATACGACACTACCAACCACTAAGGGGCATATATATAAAGGTTCGTTTAACTTTTTCGCGGGCCGCTTTCGCGGCCATTAACGCATTAAATCGGTTTAACGCGATTTATAAAGTCCAAAAACTGCCGCGAAAAGTTTAGAAATAATGAAGCGTAACCCTTTGCGGCCGGGATACTAGCTGAGTAACTCCGCTTATATCTAGTAGGGCGGTACTGGATTTTCGCTCTGCTAGTATCGGCTGTTTTTACTTCGCCCACGTGAATTGGGTGGCGAAGTCAGCCGATACTAGCTCCCGAGGCTGGGGAGGGCAGCAACCGGTGAGAAGCTCACAACACCCCGCGGCGGAAAGGCTAGGAGGGGCTGCGGGAAGGCGCGACTCAACCCGCCGCGCACCCCTCCCAGGCAACCCCTCCAAGCCCCCGTCCCTGGCCGATACGGAGGAGGGAAGGGAGGGAGCCACTAGGAGGGGTGGAGGGAACCCTCACAGCGGGGCCCTATAAGAGAGGCCTTTGGGAGCTTAGGGGGTCCCGCAGTTGGAAACGGACCCCCCTTCCCCGGCCCGTGTAAGGGCCTTTGCTTGCGGTACTACAAGTGCCCTTGCGCTTCTGACAAGAGCCTTTGGGGCTTAAGGGGTCCCGCAGCTCGAACCGGGACCCCCCTCCCGGCCTATAAGGGCCTTTGCGGGCACTTACAAGTGCTCCTTGCGGGCTTCTAACAAGAGCCCTTGGGGCTAGGGGTACCGCAGCTTGAACCAGGACCCCCTCCCCGGCCCTTGTAAGGGCCCTTGCGGCTTTACAAGTGCCACTTGGGACTGACAAAGTGCCTTGGCAGGGGTCCCCACAGCTCGAACCGGGACCCCAGTGTGCGGCTCTTAAAAGAGCCCTTGGGCGACGTCTTCAGGCTGGTGACACCAACCCCACTCAGGTCGCGATGCAGGCAGACTCACTGCAGCCGACAGTGAGCCGCTGGCACAGCCGGCCTCAGCGGAGCCGATGTTGCCAGCCACTTCTTTCTTCTTTCTTCAGCCATCTTACGCGATGGCATCTGAGTTCCGTGGCGGAAAGTCCTCTTTATTAGGGTTGCAGAAAAATCATAATCAGTTTCTGATGGTCAATTTTTAATACTTGCTTTTAATGCTTTACATTAACCAATCAGATTTCTGGAAAGTTCTGAAATCTGATTGGTTAATGTAAAGCAAGTATTGAAAAATTGAAACTGTACAGTATCGCCGCGAAGGGGCCTTAAAATTACGCAGCATATCTGGGAATGGCGCTCGCCGTTAAAATACGACGATAGCATATTTTCGCAGGCCGCGATGTGCGGCGGTAATGTTTTGGCGCTATTTTCGTTGCGTTATAAATATGCCCCTTAAACCTTTAGACCTATATTAGTACACGGTTATACAAAGTCAGAACTTAACAAACATGATTTGTACATTTAGCTTTGGGGACCAGAGGAGAAGAAGATATAAAAAGGCACCAGTTCTTCGCAGCTATGTTTGAATTTTTTTGAGATTTTATTAAAGTGCAAGGAATCAACAATTCTAGGACTTAATTCCCAATATTTATATAATTCTTTAGACTTTTATTTATTGGTTGATTAGCATATTCTAACGGATTTTAATAAACCTACTTATAACAATGATCAATTATTTTTTTAAAAAACACTTTACTATTTTAATAAAATAGAATTTCAGAAACGCAAGAATAAGGTCATAACACGGCGACCTTAATATCTTATTTTACGGGAATAAACTGGGAAAATCTACCACACCAAAGATTTTGATGGATTATGCCTCCTTAGTCTATAAACCGATGACAGAAGTTCCCACTTTATCACTGCCTTATGAAACTCCTTTTGCCAGATAACGACATTTGAGTTTTGATTATACACTCAGACTTTCTGACAGCTGCATGAATCTAGAATGACTACAACAACCAGCACACTAAACTTCTTCCCTTGTAAATTCCTCTCCCTCGGCAGACAGTGAACAGATTTCGGTCGCAACGTTCTGAAACCCCTCCGACATAACGTCCCTCCTTACCCCTTTCCCGCTTTTCTTCCATATTGCCCCCTTTTTTTTCCTCCTCTTATCTCTCCTGGCCTCCTTTTCCTTCTTTCCCTCTTTTTTCTTTTCTTCTCCTTCCCCCCTTTTCCCCCCCCCCTTTCTCCCCCTTTCTCCTTCTCTCCCTCCTTTCCTTTCCCTCCCCCCCCTTCCCCCCCCCCCCTTCTTTTCCCCTTCTCCCCCCTTTCCCTCCCTTTCTCCACCCTTCTTCTCTCTCTTTCTTTCCCCTTCTTCCCTCCCTTTTTTCTCTTCCTTCTTCCTTTTTCTTCCCCTTTTTTTTTTCTCTTTTTTTTTCTTTTTCTTTTCCCCTTTTCTTCTTCTCCCCCCCCCTCTCTTCCCCTCCCCTCCTCCCCTCCCTTCCCCCCTCCCTCTCCCCCTTCTCCTCCCTTCCCCCTCCCCTCCCGCACAAAATCAGATAAAGATGATATAGCCCATAATCAGATGAAGATGATATAGTCCATAATCAGATGAAGATGGTATAGCCCATAATTAGATGAAGATGGTATAGCACAGCATCAGATGAAGATGGTATAGCACATAATTAAGATGAAGATGGTATAGTCCATAATCAGATGAAGATCGTATAGCACATCATCAGATGAAGATGGTATAGCATATTATCAGATGAAGATGATATAGCCCATAATCAGATGAAGATGGTATAGCAGATTCCCTCTCTGTCCTGAGATACACCAGTTAGAAGATACGTGATTGCATTCCTCTACTCCTACTTGGACTGTCAATCAAATCCCTGTGACGTGACTCCCTCCTCCCTGCTCTGTAATAAATATAGAGATAAGAGCATTAGCAGGGGGAGAGAGTAGCTTTGATGTTTGATATAGGCTGCACTTGACCCCCTTCTTATAGCTTTCACTTTGTGATGGGTCACAAAGTGAGAGATCGTAAACTTGTACTGTTCTCCTTCTTCCGTGTCTCCAGGACAGCTTGCTTTTATTGGCCACTGTGCGTGGGTGTTTTTTCAGGATGTTGAACTTTTTACCTACTGCACATGATAAGCTTGTCGGTTAGCCGGAGTTGAGACATGGAGGAGGTAACAGAGAGGGGGAAGGGGGGAGTTGCTGCACACAATCTGACACATGGTTAAACAGAGTCACTGACAGAGATAGGATTAAGGCAGCACAGAGTACATGAATTTAACTTTGAAAAGGGGCAACGTGTTTTTTCACTAATATGCCCTTTAAAAAAAAAAAGCTTATTTCTGCTTATACAAGGTGAACAAAGATGTGAGGACCTAGAAGTTTAGATCCCACCCTGGGTACTATTAATAGGAGGGTCAGCGGCATGGATATAATTGTCCTATAATATTTAAGAGTGAGTTACAAGGTGCCCATTTGTATGCGCCTTTAACAATCAATAATTTCCAATCAGTTTAGTGATCATTACTTAGCGTTATTATCATATAAAGGGCATGTCCACCACATTAGTAAACTTTTTTGTATTTGGGCTACCTCCCCCAGCCCCACATGCTATATTAAATATGCAGAAACTCCCCCGATCATTACTTACATTACTTCTCCCCTGATGTTCAGTCCCCCCCTCTGCTTGCATGAAACTGCAAGCAGGGGCTGCAGCAGCCGCATCCGTGATTGGCAGCAAATCAAGGACGCCGTCCGGCTATCCAGAACCGGGGGAAAGAGGTAATTTAAGTACAATTTGGGGGAGTTTTTGCAACTATAACTATAGCGGGTTTGGGTCTGGGGGTAGTAGCCCTACACTACAGAAAAGGGGATTTGTGTAGGGGGAGGGAGAGCAAAACGGGTGGGGGAGGGAGGGAGGGAGAGCAAAACGGGGGAGGGGGGGAGGGGGGGGGAGGGCTTCACAGTGGCGCAAGGCAAAATTCTCCCAGAGGAGAGACAGGAGTCAGAGTACTATATGGACTCTGCCAGGCTCATGGTGGCCAGTTTTTAGGACTTTGGAGGGACATTGCAGGGCAACCATTTTGAGCAGGGATGTAAGGTTAAGGATTTTATTACACTACACGGTGAGGCCAGTAGTGGGTGAACTTATAGTTTTGGGGGTGACATGCCCTTTATCACTCTTTGCACCTGGTACCATACATATAAAACATTATCTGTAGTATAGAGGAACCTATCCCACCCCAAACGCCAGTTTGAAAAAAAAAAACAATCAGTAATGTACCTACAGAGCTTCGTTCCCCCAGTGTTCTGCACTGCCGGCAGCCGTGTCTGTGATTGGCTACCTCTCTGCAAGCAAAGGGCTGGATCAGAACAGCAGGAATAGAAGCTGTGTAAGTATAAGTGTGATTATTTTTTTGGCAACACAACATTTTGTCTTGAAGGTAAACATCTAGTCTATCTAATGTCTACATACTGCACATACAGCTTAGCGGTTCATACCTTCCAGCGTTCCCCTGATGTTTCCGCCAGGCGGTTCTTCAGACACTGCGACAACATTGGGAAATGTCGCTGGAATGTTGAAGGTAAAGTATAGTGTATGGGCACTGTCAAGAATCCTGCAGTCCGGTCTGCTTATCCACCTATAGTTATCGGAAAACGTACTAGTAACCAACAATTCAATAAACAGAACGGACCAGGAGGGGGTTGTGAACAAAACACATATAGCACACCTTAATATTTCTTAATACTATACGATAGGCTGCACCACATTCTGATACAGGGGAATGACCTCTAAATCTATGAGGTTATCCACACCCCTAAATTATAACAATCCTGTAAGAAAAAGGTTATCCACACCTATTAATACTCAAAAGCACTGTGCCCAAACCAAACTTTAACTGTACATTACTGTTTAAGTAGATAAAGCTACTTAGCATATAGGTGGCCCGGGTGTGAATAAACATCGAGCCCAGCGCTGAAACAGGTACAATTTCTCCCTCCGTACACAATGTAATCCAGTTAAACCGGTGTAACTCACCACTTCCTCGCTTGGTCCTGGGTGCAGCCTGCCCCGAACCCTTGCTCGGTTCACAAACAGTCCACAATGAATTCAATGATGAGTAGGCGCACACCTGACAAAGATGTCCATAATTCTTAAGAATAGGGATCTATTCGAAATGCGTCAGGCGGCTTCAGTATTCCTGATATGATGTTGTATTCATTTGATATTAATAAGTTTGAATGATTTTAAAGTAAAATATCCGGAGCGACATTATGGACGTCTTTGTCAGGTGTGCACCTACTCATCATTGAATTCATTGTGGACTATCCACACCTATTACTCTAAACACAGTTATATATATTATTATATACCTAACAATACTTCTCTATAGTAGCGTAACTTCGAAGACACAGGTTCGTTTTGGGATATACTCAGAATAGGACAATTAGCCTTTAAATGATTTTATATAATTTATTAAAAGGTAACAAAAGAAAAAAAGAAAAATATACAAAAAAATGTTAACTTACTGAACATAAAGGTAACACAGGTGAAAGGAGAATGGGATAAGAATGAATACTTAAGAATAAAGTATCTGAAAAGTCCATGAGCAGTCCAGGAAACTTGTTATTCCATATGGAAAAAATGACCAAATTGATATTCCCTGATGGAAGCCAATGTATGGTCCGAACCGATTGGCTAGATCTTCTTAAGATG
Source organism: Hymenochirus boettgeri (assembly GCA_019447015.1). Taxonomy (NCBI): domain Eukaryota; kingdom Metazoa; phylum Chordata; class Amphibia; order Anura; family Pipidae; genus Hymenochirus; species Hymenochirus boettgeri. The sequence goes on along the minus strand of JAACNH010001686.1, from coordinate 48,039 downwards.
TTATGATGAATTGTTGGGCGAGGCTGGCTATTCCAATTTATTCTTTCTCCTGAAATGGGAGAGGTCTGGACTCTAGAGGGTGGGCTGGTTCTGACCTGAAAGGCGTTTCCTAATTTTTGTAGGGAACTTTTAATTTCTATTTTCCATCTAGTCCATACCCGAGTACCATACATGTCACATTCTACATATTAACATAGTTGTCATTCCCTTATTTTATACAATAAATGATACCAAACATGACATATATTGGAGTTTGTAGGCCTAAGAAGGATAATATCTCGAGTTTAGCTCTGGATATCATATCCTGCAAGGTATCTAAAATGAGATTTGATTCTAGTATAAACTGAGAATTTTTTAAAAAAATGTTACATACTTGTTTACCATGAATTATTTAGAAATATATGGCCTTTGAACTGCCATTTGGTTTTAGCTCAGTTCTAACCAGAAGACACCTGGGGTTCTCCTGCCATGCCACGATGTCTAGAGTATATCTGTTGTATTCAATTAGATCAACTGGACTTGAAGTTTAGTTCTTGAAGACGTTTTGCTAGTCATCCGACTGGCTTTCTCAATTCAGAATGACTTGTACAAAATCTGTGGCAATTATGTACCCTGGAAAATCCCAATTAGCATATCACAGCAGCATTTTAAGGGCGTGATTGGATAGTGGTTAAGGTGTTATAGGAACGCCCAGAGTAAGGTGTCAAAACAGCATTGTTTTGGGGTGTCGAACCCCTCCACCTCTATTTAGGCTTGGTTTCTTTATTTTCACATAAATGGCCTCCTTAACACCTCTCTTGAACCAGTCACGTTCCTTTGCCAATATGTTAACATTACAATCTTCAAGGTATGTCCTTTATCCTTAAGATGCAGGTAACGCTGAGTCCTGACCCGAGGGATTGGCTCTTCTCTGCTGGGCCATACATTGATGCAGTTGCTGTTTGGTCTCCCCCACATACAAATCAGAGCATTCTTCACTGCACTGCACTGCGTATATGATGTGCTTTTTCTTGTGTTTCGGTATTGGTCTTAGGATGTACCAATTGCTGCCTCAGTGTGTTGTTCGTTTTAAAGCAGACAGGGATACGATGTTTTCTGAAGATTCTTCTTAATTTCTCGGAGACCCCTGCTACAATGGGGATGACCATGTTCTTTCTCCTGTCTTGCTTTTCCCCTTCACTGTAGCTGGTATTCGTCAAGGTAACCCCAGTCTGGAAGATCCTAATTTCTAACCTTTTGTACTTCATTACCATTAGCAAACTTTTCATTCTCATAGTTGTGCACTTGATCCATATAACAGGCTTTCTCACCCCCCCCCCCGCCCTTTGCTTTTTAAAATGGGAAGAGGCCATCCATCCAGTAAATATTGAGGGTCTGGATTCACAAACTGCCTTTTTCCACAAAGAGTGAAAGAAAGTGTCTCTTCCCATTGGCCAGATGGTGACTGTCACTGACAGAGCTGAGAGCAGAGCAGATTGGAGCAAAGAGGGAAACTTCATGTAAGTATTCCAGCTGATCCATATAGTACCCAGGGGTGAGGACTTTGCGGTTTAGGTCCTTACCCTGGTAATATTCAGGTGTGGAGATGGGAGGTTAGTATAATGTCCTCTAACAGAAAAAATGAAAATACTATAAACATATTTAGGTAGAAATACAGCTAGATTTAAAAGAAATGGCCTCTCTTTCTTTAGAAATATTATCTGGGAACATGAATAGTGATTCTATTTCATCTTTAATTGATTGCAAAGTCCTTTGCAACGGCGGTAAATAAACAAAACAAACACTAATTACTGAACTCTACTAAGCTGCATCTATTCTTTGAATACAACGTTTGTTATTAAAATGCTTCACGCTGCTTAGTAATCAGTAGTGATGTCTTTACTCACTAGTAAACTGACAGTTTAACACCCCACTATAAAGTAAAAGTTACAGTTTAAAGCTAAATCACACGTGATTGGAATGTATGGAAATATCAGCACAAAAATGTCAAATACCAGAGAATTCACTGCCAGCCACATCGATTTATGTTAAAGTTTATTCAGCACCTGGTAGCAGGACTTTAACCCTTTACTTGTAACGGTTTCCAGGTATTGCAAAAGACACCTGCACAGCTGCCTTAAGTATTCAATATCGGTTTTGGGGCTATTTTTCTCGCCACTATTAACGCCAGCTAGCCACTGTCCCTAATTATGGCTCTAGGAAAATCTCCCTGCACATGTTTCATAAGACGGGCATGTCCCACACTACGGCTGATCTACTTATCAGTTGTCGAAAATGCACTCCAATAACCAAAAGTCGAAAAAAAGAGAAGGGAGAATAAAGGGTAGTGAACATAAATTTAATGCACGCTAAAATATATCTAAATACCTAATTATAGGCTGCTACCATATTCCGAGACAACAGAATGACCAGCTAAATATATATAGAGATTATACACAATCCATAAATATAACAATCCTGTAACAAAAGGTTATCCACACCTATCATCCTACACCCAGTTATATTATATAGATATATATTATAATATATATATATATATATATATACCAATGAATCAAAAAAAAGAGCACTCGAAGGGATGAATCCAAAAGAGCACTAGAAGGGACTTACATTAAAATCACTCCAAAAGTTTTATTGTGCCTTAACGCGTTTCCGACCTTCTGAAAGAAGACCCTGTGGGCGGAAACGCGTTAGGGCACAATAAACTTTGGATTGTATGTTAATGGAAGTTCCTTCGAGTGTCTCTTTTGGATTCATTGGCGGATGTGTACTAGTAGCACCAGGGCATTTTTGGTGGTGAGTGGAGTGCTGTCATATTGAATGTTTGTATATATATATAATTATATATATATATTAAACAGTTTCTTCTATATGGTAACGTTACTCTGAAAGCAGGCAAGGTTCGTTTGGGATATACTCAGAATAGGACAATAGCCTTTAAAAGCTTTTATATCATTTATTAAAAAGTACATAAAAGGTTAAGAAAAATGCTATGGTAATATTGACATTAAAGGTAGCACACAGTTAAGAATAAATGGGATAAAGAAGAGAACACGTGAGGAAAATGCTGTGTGGAAAAGTACACGAAAACATGATTATCCAAAATGGATTAAAGTCCAATATGATACCTCAAGATGGAAGCCAATATATGGTCCCCCAATTGGCTAGTGATGTTCCTTGTCTTGATGTTAAAATGGAGAATTCCTGGGCTGAGTCCATAAGCACATTTATGCCCTCTCCTGACGGGGAGTGGTTTGGTCCCTAAAGGGTGTTTGTGTTCACTAACTGAGAGGGATTCTGTTTTTTGGTGGTAAAGGTATCTATTTCCTCAATATGTGAACACACGCACCGTACATGCCACATGATCAGCAATATATTCAATCCACAAATACCAAACTGATATATTTATATGACCAAGAAGTAAAATATCTCAAGTTCCCCTTGTTATACCACCCTACAATTTATTTAAAGATGCACCTTCATTCCAGTGTCAGCTGACATTATTGGAAAATATTACATAAACCCTTCCCTCGCAATTATGAAATAGGAATGACTGTGAAATGACATCTGTTTTAACAGTTGGAGCCCCCTGCTGCTATTGTGCCTGCCAGTCTGTAGTGCCTACCCTGCTGAGTTGAACAAATAACAAATGGAGATAGTATAGTATAGTATAGTATTTGAGGTTGAATAAAGACTACGTCCATCCAGTCCAACCCATCTAGCAATATCCTCATTTCCTGCCTAACTGTTGATCCAGAGGAAGGCAAAAAAACCCCACCAAATTTATGAAGGGGGAAAAAAGCATTATACAGTCAGTCAATAATTTTATAACCTTTTGAGTACCTCTGGGTTAAAATAGGTGGGAGCTTCCATACTGGTTGAACTGCTAATAAAGTGAGATAAATGAAAAAAAATACTGCCATTATAGATTTATCCATAGGAGGGCCAATCACATTCGTGACAGGATGGTAAACTTGTAAATGTAACAATGCAAACACAGAGGTAAGGGCCTAGTAGTTCAGGTCCTATCCTGAGTACTTTAATGGGGAGAGTGGAGAGAGGGAGGAGGAGTGGGCTGGGCTTCCTGACCACATACAAGAACCATTGTACCTCAGCTGGGTCAAATATAAATAGTAGTAAAAAACAAGCCAAAAGGGTCACGCTAAAGAGTTCAAATGAATTTTCTCTGGAACCAGGGGCTACTAGAGCTCAGTGGGCCTCCAAGTAACCTTTTAATGTTTGTTTGCCCTTTTTTGTGATTTTCTTTTTTCAGATTCTTTTCCTGGGATCTATTTCTGATTTATCTCCCCTTTTATGCTGTCAGACGTCTCTTCCTCCTATTTCCCATCTTCACCAAACTCTGCTGACTTTCCTCGGCCCATCACAAATGGCTTGGTCTCCTTAGTTTATAAAGCGGTACAGTGTTGGTTCCCTCCCTCCCACCCATCAGTTGTAAGGGGCGGTCTGCCTGCTGTGATATTCGCTGTGTAAAGTACAAATGATTGTATCTTTTACATAGCTGCCAACATTCCAAAAACCTTTAACAGCGACATTATTTGAACGCACAGATTTCTTTGTACACATCACTCTCAAAGAGAACATAGAGGTTCTAAGAGAAACAACACACAATCCATCCAGGAGATGCAGCGGTGGTAGAAACGAAATATAATTTAAGGAAACAGCTCAGCTATTTGTGCAGATGTGTATATACTGTATCATCTGTGCAGAAACAAAATTACATTGTGTGCTATCTATAATTTTCATGCTCACACTATTATAACCTTTATTGCATATGCACGCAGCTTTGAGGGTGCAGAAAAAGTAATTTGCATATTTTCTAATGAAAATGTGTATTGTTTGTACGTATTACTACAGCAAGGGTGCGCACATGCAGCCCACAAGCACGTAATTTAGAACCTCCAGGAACATGGAGGAGGATAGATGAGAGAGATTGGAGGCAGATTTGGTGGCAGATCAAGTAGACTTCCAAGGAGTCCTTACAAAAGTGTGGCTTGTGAGGCCCTTATACATGGATTGGATAAGTTAGACACCCCTATACTGGAGGGCAATCATATACAGACTTCCACACTCTAAAGTACCTCAGAAGCATGCCAATATACTACCCAACTGGTTTTCTGAAGGCTCTTTGATAGTGTCTCGGTATTGTGGTTTTGTCCCCTGTGCAGGGCTAGGGTGTTCTGGGTGTGGCCAGGAACGGTCAAGAGTGAAGTATCCATTTTTACTGTTAAAACAATTTCAGTTTGGTTCCTGAATAACCATTAATTTTATGGATTTAGCCTTTAGTTTTCCATTTTATTGTATGAGTATGTCTCGCTTTTAAGTGCATGAATCACAGAGAACAACTGTGAATTGTACTTTATTTAAACAGTCATGCATCTATGTCACGGTGGATTATATATATGTAAAAAGCCATAGATCCAATAATAAGGATATAATTTACAAGCTACATTTTTTAATATATAAGGGTTAATTGCCCCAATTGCCAAAAAGGAGTTTCCTGAGCATATAAAAGTATACAGGGAAGGAAATATTAAATTACAAGGGGCCAATATTTCTTGTAATAACTACTTTTTAATGTTTATCCCCCCTGAAACACCACCATACATTGACTGGTATAAGTGGGGCTTAGTTCGGCCGATCTGTCCTCCTTAACATATTCTGTAGGTCACACACCTCTTCACCTCTGCTCTGCTGTTATAGTGTACTTAAGGTGGGTACACACAGTACACAAAGTGCCAATACTGTTTGCGCTTTATCCTGTGTCGTGCATTTCTGAATGACGCAAGGCTGACAACCAATCACCATCAGCCTCGCGATCGTCCGGAAATGCCTGAAAATTTCCCTGTGGGCGCCACGCAGTGTCTCTACTGCAACACACACAAGTGTTGTTTATTACAACGTTTCGGCTATCACAGAGACACTGCGTGGCGTCCACTCTTTACAAACTATTGTTAGAATATTTCAAAGATCTTTAAAGGGTAAATACTCTTTAAAGGGTAAACTTTTACTTTTAAAAATGGAAAGTACCTATGGCAAGGTTGTACAGATGATTAAATAGTAAGATTGGTAGGTATGTGACAGTTTGCCAATTAGTAATAAAAAAGAGAACGCACACAGGGAAAAGAGAGACCTCATCTGATATGTACTATACCATCTTCAATCGGATTATGTACTATACCATCTTCATCTGAATAATTGTACTATATCATCTTCATCTGATTATGGACTACAACCATCTTCATCTGATTATGTACTATACCATCTTCATCTGATTATGTACTATACCATCTTCATCTGATTATGGACTTACCATCTCATCTGATATGGACTATACCACTTCTCTGATATGTACTATCCATCTTTCATCTGATTATGTATATAAAATCTTCATCTGATTATGGACTATACCATCTTCATCTGATTGATGGGCTTACCATCTTCATCTGATGATGTGCTATACCATCTTCATCTGATGATTGCTATAACCATCTTCATCTGATTTTTAAACGATAAGAACTTTTATTGAATCTCCCTGTAAATTTAATAAAAAGGTAGGAGGCATAAATGGTGTTTCTTACCAGAGTTGGACTGGTATATCAGGAAAATCCCACATACTGACACAAATGTACAGTAGAGATGTAATGTGGTTTCTAATAGAACCAAGTCCCGACGAAACTTTCAGAACTCCCGAATTTCACGGAACACGGATTTTTCTAATTTTTTCCAGATTTTTATCGAAAATGGAAAGTAGACGATTTTCGAAAATGGAAAGTAGACGATATTCGAAAACTGAAAGTAGACGATTTTCGAAAGTTGAAAGTAGACGATTTTCGAAAATCGAAAGTAAACGAAAAATCAAGTCATTCTAAATTGAGAAAGCCAGTCGGATGACAACAGATAAATCGGCTTCATAAATATGGCATTAAATGACTATCATTTCACGGCAATGTGCTATAAAATTGGTGAAGTTAAGGGACGTTTATAAATATGCCCCCTAGTAATTTATTTGATGTATTTACTGATAACATTTGGAATTACTGCACTCAGGCACTCAGATGGCTGCAAACAGATATTAAATATTGACACAGTGTCCCAAAACGCCTGCATATAATATTTATAGAAAATATTTAATATACTGCCCCCCCACCTTTATTCTTTAAACAACAGTATTTATTTATTTCATATGTTGAACAAGAGGTTGTGTTTAGATATTGGCTATGGTGAACGCACCTTGTAGCACCTGTAGCAACTGCACAACACCCTTGTACAGAGCACCAGAAGATATAGGAGAGATTGGATATATCAGATAGACTTCTGGGCATTACATGTGATTATATATGAAATTATATTTCCCATTAACAGGTAGAATTGTGGGGTCTCTATGATACATATTGCTCTTTGAACGGAACCCTAAATGTATTGCAATTTGGCAGTAACTAGAGAGTTTAAAATGAAAAATAGGCCAAGAAAACACAACCCATTATTATATCAAGTAATGATAAGAAATAATAACTCAGGACTTACCAACAACTTTAGTAACTATGTTAATATGTTTCCAAACCCATCCATATCTAGCCAAAATGCACAACCATTAAATTGTTGGGGATATTGGTGTACACTGAATACCAACTGTTTTTATTATTCTATGTGATCTAAAAAATAATTATTATTATTCTGCAGGTTCCATTTTATGGAAGATCCCTAGCATGTATCCAGATAACTTGTCTACAGATGATATAGCCATAATAAGTCAGGTAAGAAACCCTTTAGTAGATAATACGACACTACCAACACTAAGGGGCATATATATAAAGGTTCGTTAACTTTTCGCGGCCGTTTTCGCGGACATTAACGCATAAATCGCGTTTAACGCGATTTATAAAAGTCCAAAAACGGCCGCGAAAAGTTAATGAAGCGTTAACCCTTTGCGGCGGCACAAAATCAGATAAAGATGATATAGCCCATAATCAGATGAAGATGGTATAGTCCATAATCAGATGAAGATGGTATAGCCCATAATTAGATGAAGATGGTATAGCACATCATCAGATGAAGATGGTATAGCACATAATTAAGATGAAGATGGTATAGTCCATAATCAGATGAAGATGGTATAGCACATCATCAGATGAAGATGGTATAGCATATTATCAGATGAAGATGACATAGCTCATAATCAGATGAAGAGGTATACACCTAATAGTGAAGATGGTATAGCACATAATCAGATGAAGATGACATAGCTCATAATCAGATGAAGATGATATAGCCCATAATCAGATGAAGATTTTATAGTCCATAATCAGATGAAGATGGTATAGTACATAATCAGATGAAGATGGTATAGCACATCATCAGATGAAGATGGTATAGTCTATAATCAGATGAAGATGGTATAGTACATAATCAGATGAAGATGGTATAGCGCGTATCCAATGAAGATGTATAGTACCTATCAGATGAGATGTATAGCACATCATACAAGGAAGATGGTATAGCACATAATCAGATGAAGATGGTATAGCACAATAATCAGATGAGATGATAGTCATAATCAGAGTGAAGATGAATAGCCATAATCAGATGAAGATGTGTATATAGTACATAATCAGATGAAGATGGTATAGTACATAATCAGATGAAGATGGTATAGCACATCATCAGATGAAGATGGTATAGCACATCATCAGATGAAGATGGTATAGCCCATAATCAGATGAAGATGGTATAGCACGTAATCAGATGAAGATGGTATAGTACATAATCAGATGAAGATGGTAGGTATAGTCCATAATCAGATGAATAGGTATAGTCCTAATCAGATAAGATGGTAATAGTACATAATCAGATGAAGATGGTAATAGTACATAATCAGATGAAGATGGTTTAGTCCATAATCAGATGAAGATGATATAGTACATATTCAGATGAAGATGGTATAGTACATAATCCGATGAAGATGGTATAGTACAATATCAGATGAAGGTCTCTCTTTTCCCTGTGTGCGTTCTCTTTTTTTATTACTAATCTGGCAAACTGTCACATACCTACAATCTTACTATTTAATCATCTGTACAACCTTGCCATAGGTACTTTCCATTTTTAAAAGTAAAAGTTTACCCTTTAAAGATATTTACCCTTTAAAGATCTTTGAAATATTCTAACAATAGTTTTGTAAAGAAGTGGACGCACGCAGTGTCTCTGTGATAGTCCGAAACGTTGTAATAAACAACACTTGTGTTGTGTTGCAGGAGAGACACTGCTGGCGTCCCACAGGGAAATTTTCAGGCATTTCCGACGATCGCGAGGCTATGGTGATTGGTTGTCAGCCTTGCGATCATTCAGAAATGCACGACACAGGATAAAGCGCAAACAGTATTGGCACTTTGTTGTTACTGTGGTACCCACCTTAAAGTACACTATACAGCAGAGCAGAGGTGAAGAGGTGTGTGACCTACAATATGTTAAGAGGGACAGTCGGCCGAACTAAGCCCCACTTATACCAGTCAATGTATGGTGGTGTTTCAGGGGGGATAAACATTAAAAAGTATGTATTACAGAAATATTGTGCCCCTTGTAATTTATATTTTCCTTCCCTGTATACTTTTATATGCTCAGGAAACTCCTTTTTGGCAATTGGCCAATTAACCCTTATATATTAAAAAATTGTATGCTTGTAAATTATATCCTATTATTGGATCTAATGGCTTTTTACATAATATAATCCCCGTGACATAGATGATGACTGTTTAAATAAAGTACAATTCACAGTTGTTCTCTGTGATTCATGCACTTAAAGCGAGACATACTCATACAATAAAATGGAAAACTAAAGGCTAAATCCATAAAATTAATGGTTATTCAGGAACCAAACTGAAATTGTTTAACAGTAAAAATGGATACTTCACTCTTGACCGTTCCTGGCCACACCCCAGAACACCCTAGCCCTGCACAGGGGACAAAACCCACAATACCGGACACTATCAAGAGCCTTCAGAAAACCAGTTGGGTAGTATATTGTGCATGCTCGAGGTACTTTAGAGTGTGAATCTGTATATGACTTGCCCTCCAGTAAGGGGTGTCTAACTTATCCAATCCATGTATAAGGGCCTCACAAGCCACACTTTTGTAAGGACTCCTTGGAAGTCTACCTTGATCTGCCCACAAATCTGCCTCCAATCTATCCTCCATCTATCCCCTCCATGTCCTGGAGGCTTCTAAATTACGTGCTTGTGGGCTCAGTGGCGCACCCTTGCTGTAAGTAATACGTAACAACAAACCACATTTTCATTAAGAAATATGCAAATTACTTTTTCTGCACCCTCAAAGCTGCGTGCATATGCCCAATAAAGGTTATAATAGTGTGAGCATGAAAATTATAGATAGCACACAATGTAATTTTGTTTCTGCACGTGAATACAGTATATACACACTGCACAAATAGCTGAGCTTGTTCTCTTAAATTATTTCGTTTCTACCACCGCTGCATCTCCTGGATGGATGTTTGTTGTTTCTCTTAGAACCTCTCATGTTCTCTTTGAGTGATGTGTACAAAGAAATCTGTGCGTTCAAATAAATGTCGCTGTTAAGGTTTTGGAATGTTGGCAGCTATGTAAAAAGTACATCATTTGTACTTACACACGAATATCACAGCAGAGACCTGCCCCTTACAACTGATGGGTGGGAGGGAGGGAACCAACACTGTACCAGCTTTTATAAACTAAGGAGACCAAAGCCATTTGTGATGGGCCGAAGGAAAGTCAGCAGAGTTTGGTAAGATGGGAAATAGGAGGAAGAGCAGTCTGACAGCATAAAAGGGGAGATAAATCAGAAATAGATCCCAGGAAAAGAAAATCTGAAAAAAAGAAAATCCACAAAAAGGGCAACATTAACATTAAAAAGGTTTACTTGGAGGCCACTGAGCTCTAGTAGCCCCTGGTTCCCAGAGAATTCATTTGAACTCTTTAGCGTGACCCTTTTTGCTTGTTTTTTACTACTATTTTATTTGACCCAGCTGAGGTACAATATGGTTTCTTGTATGTGGTCAGGAAGCCCAGCCCACTCCTCCTCCCTCTCTCCACTCTCCCCATTAAAGTACTCAGGATAGGACCTGAACTACTAGGCCCTTACCTCTGTGTTTGCATTGTTACATTTACAAGTTTACCATCCTGTCACGAATGTGATTGGCCCTCCTATGATAATATCTATAATGGCAGTATTTTTTTTTCATTTACTCACTTTTATTAGCAGTCTCAACAGTATGGAAGCTCCCACCTATTTTAACCCAGAGGTACCAAAAGGAATAAAATTATTGACTGACTGTATAATGCTTTTTCCTCCCCTTCATAAATTGGGTGGGGTTTTTTTTGCCTTCCTCTGGATCAACAGTTGGCAGGAAATGAGGATATTGCTAGATGGGTTGGACTGGATGGACGTATGTCTTTATTCAACCTCAAATACTATACTATACTAACTACTCCATTTGTTATTTGTTCAACTCAGCAGGGTAGGCACTACGACTGCAGGCACAATAGCAGCGGGGGGCTCCAACTGTTAAAACAGATGTCTTTCACAGTCAATTCCTATTTCATAATAATGCAGGGAAGGGTTTATGTAATATTTTCCCAATAATGTCAGCTGAACCTGGAATGAAGGTGCATCTTTACATAAATTTGTGTAGGTTGGTATAACAAGGGGAACTTGAGATATTTTACTTCTTGGTCTATAAATATATCAAGTTTGGTATTTGTGGATGAATAATATTTGCTGATCATGTGGCATGTACGGTGCGTGATGTTCACATATTGAGGGAAATAGATACCTTTACCACCAAAAAACAGAATCCCTCTCAGTTAGTGACACACAAACACCCTTTAGGGACCAAACCACTCCCCAAGTCAGGAGAGGGCATAAATTGTGCTTATGGACTCAGCCCAGGAATTCTCCATTTTAACTCAAGCAAGGAACATCACTAGCCAATTGGGTGACCATATATTGGCTTCCATCTTGAGTATCATATTGGACTTTAATCCCATTTTGGATAATCATGTTTTCTTGTACTTTTCCACACAGCATTTACTCTACGTGTTCTCTTCTTTATCCCATTTATCTTAACTGTGTGCTACCTTTAATGTTCAATTATTTACCATAGCATTTCTTTAACCTTTTATGTACTTTTTAATAATGATATAAAAGCTTTTAAAGGCTATTGTCCTATTCTGAGTATATCCAAAACGAACCTGCCTGCTTTCAGAGTAACGTTACCATATAGGAAGAACTGTTTAAATATATATATATATATATATATATAATACATCAATATGACAGCACTCCACTCACCACCTAAAAATGCCCTGGTGCTACTCAGTACACATCCGCCAATGAATCCAAAAAGAGCACTCGAAGGAACTCCATTAACATCAATCCAAAGTTTTATTGTGCCCTAACGCGTTTCCGCCCACAGGGTCTTTTCTCAAAGGTCGGAAACGCGTTAAGCCCAATAAAACTTTTGGATTGTTATTTTAATGTAAGTCCCTTCTAGTGCTCTTTTTTGGATTCATCCCTTCGATGCTCTTTTTTTTTGATTCATTGGTATATATATATTATATATATATATATATATATATATCTAAACTGGGTGTAATTGAAGGTGTGGATAACCTTTTGTTACAGGATTGTTATAATTTATGGATTGTGTATAATCTCTATATATTTTAGCTGGTCATTCTGTTGTCTCGGAATATGGTAGCAGCCTATAATTAGTATTTAGATATATTTTAGCGTGCATTAAATTTATGTTCACTACCCTTTATTCTCCCTTCTCTTTTTTTTCGATCTTTTCGGTTAGTTGAGTGCATTTTCGACAACTGATAAGTAGATCAGCCCGTAGTGTGGGACATGCCCGTCTTATGAAACATGTGCAGGGAGATTTTCCTAGAGCCATATTAGGACAGTGGCTAGCTGGCGTTAAATAGTGCAGAAAAATAGCCCCAAAACCGATATTGATACTTAAGGCAGCTGTGCAGGTGTCTTTTGCAATACCTGGGAAACCGTTACAAGTAAAGGGTATAAAGTCCTGCTACCAGGTGCTGAATAAACTTTAACATAAATCGATGTGGCTGGCAGTGAATCTCTGGTATTTGACATTTTTGTGCTGATATTTCCATACATTCCAATCACGTGTGATTTAGCTTTTAAACTGTAACTTTTACTTTTATTGGAGGTGTTAAACTGTCAGTTTACTAGTGAGTAAGACAATCACTACTGATTACTAAGCAGCGTGAAGCATTTTAATAACAAACTGTGTATTCAAAGAATAGATGCAGCTTAGTAGAGTTCAGTAATTAGTGTTTGTTTTTGTTTATTTACCGCCGTGCAAAGACATTTGCATCAATTAAAGATGAAATGAATCACTTATTCATGTTCCCAGATAATATTTCTCTAAAGAAAGAGAGGCCATTTCTTTTTAAATCAGCTGTATTTCACCTAAATATGTTTATAGTATTTTCATTTTTCTGTTAGAGGACATTATACAACCTTTCCCACTCTCACACCTGATATTACCCAGGGTAAGGACCTAAACCGCAAAGTCCTCACCCCTGGGTACTATATGGTCAGCTGGAATACTTACATGAAGTTTCCCTCTTTGCTCCAATCTGCTCTGCCTCTCAGCTCTTGTCAGTGACAGTTCACCATCTGCCAATGGGAAGAGACACTTCTTTCACTCTTGTGGTAAAAGGCAGTTTGTGAATCACAGACCCTCAATATTTACTGGATGATGGCCTCTTCCTCACATTTAAAACCAAGGCGGGGGGGGGGGGGTGAGAAAGCCGTTATATGGATCAGTGCACAACTATGAGAAATGCAAAAGTTTGCTAATGTAAATGAAGTACAAAGGTTAGAAATTAGGATTTTCCAGACTGGGGTTACCTGACGAATACCAGCTACAGTGAAGGGAAAGCAAGACGGAGAAAGAACATGGTCATCCCATATTGTAGCAGGGGTCTCCGAGAAATTAAGAGAACTTCAGAAAACATCGTATCCCTGTCTGCTTTAAACGAACAACACACTGAGGCAGCAATTGGTACATCCGTAACCCAATACCGAAACACAGAAAAGCGACATCATATACGCAGTGCAGTGCAGTGAAGAATGCTCTGATTTGTATGTGGGGAAGACCAAACAGCAACTGCATCAATGTAGTGGCCCAGCAGAGAAAGCCAATCCCTCGGGTCAGGACTCAGCCGTGTACCTGCATCTTAATGATAAAGGACACCCTTGCACCGTCGGTCCCAGATACCCAACCCCATCGGAAAGTCCCATACCAGCCTCATAGATAGTTCCACAGACAGCCGCCATAGAAAGTCCAATACCCCGTCCCCCCTATAAAGTCCCATACACAGCCCCATAGAAAGGTTCCCAACCCGCCCGATAGATAAGTAGATTCCCTCTCTGTCCTGAGATACACCAGTTAGAAGATACGTGATTGCATTCCTCTACTCCTACTTGGACTGTCAATCAAATCCCTGTGACGTGACTCCCTCCTCCCTGCTCTGTAATAAATATAGAGATAAGAGCATTAGCAGGGGGAGAGAGTAGCTTTGATTTTGATATAGGCTGCACTTGACCCCCTTCTTAATAGCTTTCACTTTGTGATGGGTCACAAAGTGAGAGATCGTAAACTTGTACTGTTCTCCTTCTTCCGTGTCTCCAGGACAGCTTGCTTTTTATTGGCCACTGTGCGTGGGTGTTTTTTCAGGATGTTGAACTTTTTACCTACTGCACATGATAAGCTTGTCGGTTAGCCGGAGTTGAGACATGGAGGAGGTAACAGAGAGGGGGAAGGGGGGAGTTGCTGCACACAATCTACACTATGGTTAAACAGAGTCACTGACAGAGATAGGATTAAGGCAGCACAGAGTACATGAATTTAACTTTGAAAAGGGGCAACGTGTTTTTTCACTAATATGCCCTTTAAAAAAAAAAAGCTTATTTCTGCTTATACAAGTGAACAAAGATGTGAGGACCTAGAAGTTTAGATCCCACCCTGGGTACTATTAATAGGAGGGTCAGCGGCATGGATATTAATTGTCCATAATATTAAGATGAGTTACAAGGTGCCCTATTTGTATGCGCCTTTAACAATCAATAATTTCCAATCAGTTTAGTGATCATTACTTAGCGATTATTATCATATAAAGGGCATGTCCACCACATTAGTAAACTTTTTGTATTTGGGCTACCTCCCCCAGCCCCACATGCTATATTAAATATGCAGAAACTCCCCCGATCATTACTTACATTACTTCTCCCCTGATGTTCAGTCCCTCCCCTGCTTGCATGAAACTGCAAGCAGGGGCTGGACCAGCAGCCGCATCCGTGATTGGCAGCAAATCAAGGACGCCGTCCGGCTATCCAGAACCCGGGGGAAAGAGGTAATTTAAGTACAATTTGGGGGAGTTTTTGCAACTATAACTATAGCGGGTTTGGGTCTGGGGGTAGTAGCCCTACACTACAGAAAAGGGGATTTGTGTAGGGGGAGGGAGAGCAAAACGGGTGGGGGAGGGAGGGAGGGAGAGCAAAACGGGTGGGGGGGGGAGGGGGGGGGAGGGCTTCAGTGGCGCAAGGCAAAATTCTCCCAGAGGAGAGACAGGAGTCAGAGTACTATATGGACTCTGCCAGGCTCATGGTGGCCAGTTTTTAGGACTTTGGAGGGACATTGCAGGGCAACCATTTTGAGCAGGGATGTAAGGTTAAGGATTTTATTACACTACACGGTGAGGCCAGTAGTGGGTGAATTATAGTTTTGGGGGTGACATGCCCTTTAATCACTCTTTGCACCTGTACCATACATATAAAACATTATCTGTAGTATAGAGGAACCTATCCCACCCCAAACGCCAGTTTTGAAAAAAAAAAACAATCAGTAATGTACCTACAGAGCTTCGTTCCCCCAGTTTCTGCACTGCCGGCAGCCGTGTCTGTGATTGGCTACCTCTCTGCAAGCAAAGGGCTGGATCAGAACAGCAGGAATAGAAGCTGTGTAAGTATAAGTGTGATTATTTTTTTGGCAAACAAACATTTTGTCTTGAAGGTAAACATCTAGTCTATCTAATGTCTACATACTGCACATACAGCTTAGCGGTCATACCTTCCAGCGTTCCCCTGATGTTTCCGCCAGGCGGTTCTTCAGACACTGCGACAACATTGGGAAATGTCGCTGGAATGTTGAAGGTAAAGTATAGTGTATGGGCACTGTCAAGAATCCTGCAGTCCGGTCTGCTTATCACCTATCAGTTATCGGAAAACGTACTAGTAACCAACAATTCAATAAACAGAACGGACCAGGAGGGGGTTAGTGAACAAAACAATATAGCACACACTTAATATTTCTTAATACTATACGATAGGCTGCACCACATTCTGATACAGGGGAATGACCTCTAAATCTATGAGGTTATCCACACCCCTAAATTATAACAATCCTGTAAGAAAAAGGTTATCCACACCTATTAATACTCAAAAGCACTGTGCCCAAACCAAACTTTAACTGTACATTACTGTTTAAGTAGATAAAGCTTACTTAGCATATAGGTGGCCCGGGTGTGAATAAACATCGAGCCCAGCGCTGAAACAGGTACAATTTCTCCCTCCGTACACAATGTAATCCAGTTAAACCGTGTAACTCACCACTTCCTCGCTTGGTCCGGGTGCAGCCTGCCCCGAACCCTTGCTCCGGTTCACAAACAGTCCACAATGAATTCAATGATGAGTAGGCGCACACCTGACAAAGATGTCCATAATTCTTAAGAATAGGGATCTATCGAAATGCGTCAGGCGGCTTCAGTATTCCTGATATGATGTTGTATTCATTTGTATATTAATAAGTTTGAATGATTTAAAGTAAAATATCCGGAGCGACATTATGGACGTCTTTGTCAGGTGTGCACCTACTCATCATTGAATTCATTGTGGACTATCCACACCTATTACTCTAAACACAGTTATATATATATATATATATACCTAAACAATACTTTCTCTATAGTAGCGTAACTTCGAAGACACAGGTTCGTTTTGGGATATACTCAGAATAGGACAATTAGCCTTTAAATGATTTTATATAATTTATTAAAAGGTAACAAAAGAAAAAAAGAAAAATATACAAAAAAATGTTAACTTACTGAACATAAAAGGTAACACACAGGTGAAAGGAGAATGGATAAGAATGAATACTTAAGAATAAATGGTATCTGAAAAGTCCATGAGCAGTCCAGGAAACTTGTTATTCCATATGGAAAAAATGACCAAATTGATATTCCCTGATGGAAGCCAATGTATGGTCCGACCGATTGGCTAGATCTTCTTAAGATGTTATGATGAATTGTTGGGCTGAGGCTCTATTCCAATTTTTCTTTCTCCTGAAATGGGAGAGGTCTGGACTCTAGAGGGTGGGCTTGGTTCTGACCTGAAAGGCGTTTCCTAATTTTTGTAGGGAACTTTAATTTCTATTTTCCATCTAGTCCATACCCGAGTACCATACATGTCACATTCTACATATTAACATAGTTGTCATTCCCTTATTTTATACAATAAAATGATACCAAACATGACATATATTGGAGTTTGTAGGCCTAAGAAGGATAATATCTCGAGTTTAGCTCTGGATATCATATCCTGCAAGGTATCTAAAAATGAAGATTTGATTCTAGTATAAACTGAGAATTTTTTAAAAAAATGTTACATACTTGTTTACCATGAATTATTTAGAAATATATGGCCTTTGAACTGCCATTTGGTTTTAGCTCAGTTCTAACCAGAAGACCACCTGGGGTTCTCCTCCATGGCCACGATGTCTAGAGTATATCTGTTGTATTCAATTAGATCAACTGGACTTGAAGTTTAGTTCTTGAAGACGTTTTGCTAGTCATCCGACTGGCTTTCTCAATTCAGAATGACTTGTACAAGAATCTGTGGCAATTATGTACCCTGGAAAATCCCAATTAGCATATCACAGCAGCATGTTAAGGGCGTGATTGGATAGTGGTTAGAGGGTGTATAGGAACGCCCAGAGTAAGGTGTCAAAACAGCATTGTTTTGGGGTGTCGAACCCCTCCACCTCTATTTAGGCTTGGTTTCTTTATTTTCACATAAATGGCCTCCTTACACCTCTCTTGAACCAGTCACGTTCCTTTGCCAATATGTTAACATTACAATCTTCAAGGTATGTCCTTTATCCTTAAGATGCAGGTACACGGCTGAGTCCTGACCCGAGGGATTGGCTCTTCTCTGCTGGGCCATACATTGATGCAGTTGCTGTTTGGTCTCCCCCACATACAAATCAGAGCATTCTTCACTGCACTGCACTGCGTATATGATGTCGCTTTTTCTTGTGTTTCGGTATTGGTCTTAGGATGTACCAATTGCTGCCCAGTGTGTTGTTCGTTTTAAAGCAGACAGGGATACGATGTTTTCTGAAGATTCTTCTTAATTTCTCGGAGACCCCTGCTACAATAGGGATGACCATGTTCTTTCTCCTGTCTTGCTTTTCCCCTTCACTGTAGCTGGTATTCGTCAAGGTAACCCCAGTCTGGAAGATCCTAATTTCTAACCTTTTGTACTTCATTTACCATTAGCAAACTTTTGCATTCTCATAGTTGTGCACTGATCCATATAACAGGCTTTCTCACCCCCCCCCCCCCGCCCTTTGCTTTTTAAAATGGGAAGAGGCCATCCATCCAGTAAATATTGAGGGTCTGGATTCACAAACTGCCTTTTCCACAAAGATGAAAGAAAGTGTCTCTTCCCATTGGCCAGATGGTGAACTGTCACTGACAGAGCTGAGAGCAGAGCAGATTGGAGCAAAGAGGGAAACTTCATGTAAGTATTCCAGCTGATCCATATAGTACCCAGGGGTGAGGACTTTGCGGTTTAGGTCCTTACCCTGGGTAATATCAGGTGTGGAGATGGGAAGGTTAGTATAATGTCCTCTAACGAAAAAATGAAAATACTATAAACATATTTAGGTAGAAATACAGCTAGATTTAAAAGAAATGGCCTCTCTTTCTTTAGAAATATTATCTGGGAACATGAAATGTGATTCTATTTCATCTTTAATTGATTGCAAAGTCCTTTGCACGGCGGTAAATAAACAAAACAAACACTAATTACTGAACTCTACTAAGCTGCATCTATTCTTTGAATACAAGTTTGTTATTAAAATGCTTCACGCTGCTTAGTAATCAGTAGTGATGTCTTTACTCACAGTAAACTGACAGTTTAACCCCCACTATAAAGTAAAAGTTACAGTTTAAAAGCTAAATCACACGTGATTGGAATGTATGGAAATATCAGCACAAAAATGTCAAATCCAGAGAATTCACTGCCAGCCACATCGATTTATGTTAAAGTTTATTCACACCTGGTAGCAGGACTTTATACCCTTTACTTGTAACGGTTTCCCAGGTATTGCAAAAGACACCTGCACAGCTGCCTTAAGTATTCAATATCGGTTTTGGGGCTATTTTTCTCGCCACTATTAACGCCAGCTAGCCACTGTCCCTAATTATGGCTCTAGGAAAATCTCCCTGCACATGTTTCATAAGACGGGCATGTCCCACACTACGGCTGATCTACTTATCAGTTGTCGAAAATGCACTCCAAATAACCAAAAGTCGAAAAAAAAGAAGGGAGAATAAAGGGTAGTGAACATAAATTTAATGCACGCTAAAATATATCTAAATACCTAATTATAGGCTGCTACCATATTCCGAGACAACAGAATGACCAGCTAAATATATATAGAGATTATACACAATCCATAAATTATAACAATCCTGTAACAAAAGGTTATCCACACCTATCATCCTACACCCAGTTATATATATATATATATATATTATAATATATATATATATATATATACCAATGAATCAAAAAAAAGAGCACTCGAAGGGATGAATCCAAAAGAGCACTAGAAGGGACTTACATTAAAATCACTCCAAAAGTTTTATTGTGCCTTAACGCGTTTCCGACCTTCTAAAGAAGACCCTGTGGGCGGAAACGCGTTAGGGCACAATAAACTTTGGATTGTATGTTAATGGAAGTTCCTTCGAGTGTCTTTTTGGATTCATTGGCGGATGTGTACTGAGTAGCACCAGGGCATTTTTAGGTGGTGAGTGGAGTGCTGTCATATTGAATGTTTGTATATATATATAATTATATATATATATTAAACAGTTCTTCTATATGGTAACGTTACTCTGAAAGCAGGCAAGGTTCGTTTTGGGATATACTCAGAATAGGACAATAGCCTTTAAAAGCTTTTATATCATTTATTAAAAAGTACATAAAAGGTTAAGAAAAATGCTATGGTAAATAATTGACATTAAAGGTAGCACACAGTTAAGAATAAATGGGATAAAGAAGAGAACACGTGAGGAAAATGCTGTGTGGAAAAGTACACGAAAACATGATTATCCAAAATGGATTAAAGTCCAATATGATCTCAAGATGGAAGCCAATATATGGTCCCCCAATTGGCTAGTGATGTTCCTTGTCTTGATGTTAAAATGGAGAATTCCTGGGCTGAGTCCATAAGCACATTTATGCCCTCTCCTGACGTGGGAGTGGTTTGGTCCCTAAAGGGTGTTTGTGTTCACTAACTGAGAGGGATTCTGTTTTTTGGTGGTAAAGGTATCTATTTCCTCAATATGTGAACACACGCACCGTACATGCCACATGATCAGCAATATATTCAATCCACAAATACCAAACTGATATATTTATATGACCAAGAAGTAAAATATCTCAAGTTCCCCTTGTTATACCAACCTACAAATTTATGTAAAGATGCACCTTCATTCCAGTGTCAGCTGACATTATTGAAAATATTACATAAACCCTTCCCTCGCATATTATGAAATAGGAATTGACTGTGAAATGACATCTGTTTTAACAGTTGGAGCCCCCTGCTGCTATTGTGCCTGCCAGTCTGTAGTGCCTACCCTGCTGAGTTGAACAAATAACAAATGGAGATAGTATAGTATAGTATAGTATTTGAGGTTGAAAAAGACTACGTCCATCCAGTCCAACCCATCTAGCAATATCCTCATTTCCTGCCTAACTGTTGATCCAGAGGAAGGCAAAAAAACCCCACCAAATTTATGAAGGGGGAAAAAGCATTATACAGTCAGTCAATAATTTTATTAACCTTTTGAGTACCTCTGGGTTAAAATAGGTGGGAGCTTCCATACTGGTTGAACTGCTAATAAAGTGAGATAAATGAAAAAAAAATACTGCCATTATAGATATTATCCATAGGAGGGCCAATCACATTCGTGACAGGATGGTAAACTTGTAAATGTAACAATGCAAACACAGAGGTAAGGGCCTAGTAGTTCAGGTCCTATCCTGAGTACTTTAATGGGGAGAGTGGAGAGAGGGAGGAGGAGTGGGCTGGGCTTCCTGACCACATACAAGAAACCATTGTACCTCAGCTGGGTCAAATTAAATAGTAGTAAAAAACAAGCCAAAAGGGTCACGCTAAAGAGTTCAAATGAATTTTCTCTGGAACCAGGGGCTACTAGAGCTCAGTGGGCCTCCAAGTAAACCTTTTAATGTTTGTTGCCCTTTTTTGTGATTTTCTTTTTTCAGATTCTTTTCCTGGGATCTATTTCTGATTTATCTCCCCTTTTATGCTGTCAACGTCCTCTTCCTCCTATTTCCCATCTTCACCAAACTCTGCTGACTTTCCTCGGCCCATCACAAATGGCTTTGGTCTCCTTAGTTTATAAAGCTGGTACAGTGTTGGTTCCCTCCCTCCCACCCATCAGTTGTAAGGGGCGGTCTGCCTGCTGTGATATTCGCTGTGTAAAGTACAAATGATTGTATCTTTTACATAGCTGCCAACATTCCAAAAACCTTTAACAGCGACATTATTTGAACGCACAGATTTCTTTGTACACATCACTCTCAAAGAGAACATGAGAGGTTCTAAGAGAAACAACACACAATCCATCCAGGAGATGCAGCGGTGGTAGAAACGAAATATAATTTAAGGAAACAGCTCAGCTATTTGTGCAGATGTGTATATACTGTATCATCTGTGCAGAAACAAAATTACATTGTGTGCTATCTATAATTTTCATGCTCACACTATTATAACCTTTATTGCATATGCACGCAGCTTTGAGGGTGCAGAAAAAGTAATTTGCATATTTTCTAATGAAAATGTGTATTGTTTGTACGTATTACTACAGCAAGGGTGCGCACATGCAGCCCACAAGCACGTAATTTAGAACCTCCAGGAACATGGAGGAGGATAGATGAGAGAGATTGGAGGCAGATTTGGTGGCAGATCAAGTAGACTTCCAAGGAGTCCTTACAAAAGTGTGGCTTGTGAGGCCCTTATACATGGATTGGATAAGTTAGACACCCCTATACTGGAGGGCAATCATATACAGACTTCCACACTCTAAAGTACTCAGAAGCATGCACAATATACTACCCAACTGGTTTTCTGAAGGCTCTTTGATAGTGTCTCGGTATTGTGGGTTTTGTCCCCTGTGCAGGGCTAGGGTGTTCTGGGTGTGGCCAGGAACGGTCAAGAGTGAAGTATCCATTTTTACTGTTAAAACAATTCAGTTTGGTTCCTGAATAACCATTAATTTTATGGATTTAGCCTTTAGTTTTCCATTTTATTGTATGAGTATGTCTCGCTTTTAAGTGCATGAATCACAGAGAACAACTGTGAATTGTACTTTATTTAAACAGTCATGCATCTATGTCACGGTGGATTATATATATGTAAAAGCCATAGATCCAATAATAAGGATATAATTTACAAGCTACATTTTTTAATATATAAGGGTTAATTGCCCCAATTGCCAAAAAGGAGTTTCCTGAGCATATAAAAGTATACAGGAAGGAATATTAAATTACAAGGGGCCAATATTTCTTGTAATAACTACTTTTTAATGTTTATCCCCCCTGAAACACCACCATACATTGACTGGTATAAGTGGGGCTTAGTTCGGCCGATCTGTCCTCCTTAACATATTCTGTAGGTCACACACCTCTTCACCTCTGCTCTGCTGTTATAGTGTACTTAAGGTGGGTACACACAGTACACACAAGTGCCAATACTGTTTGCGCTTATCCTGTGTCGTGCATTTCTGAATGACGCAAGGCTGACAACCAATCACCATCAGCCTCGCGATCGTCCGGAAATGCCTGAAAATTTCCCTGTGGGACGCCACGCAGTGTCTCTACTGCAACACACACAAGTGTTGTTTATTACAACGTTTCGGCCTATCACAGAGACACTGCGTGGCGTCCACTCTTTACAAACTATTGTTAGAATATTTCAAAGATCTTTAAAGGGTAAATACTCTTTAAAGGGTAAACTTTTACTTTTAAAAATGGAAAGTACCTATGGCAAGGTTGTACAGATGATTAAATAGTAAGATTGGTAGGTATGTGACAGTTTGCCAATTAGTAATAAAAAAGAGAACGCACACAGGGAAAAGAGAGACCTCATCTGATATGTACTATACCATCTTCAATCGGATTATGTACTATACCATCTTCATCTGAATATTTACTATATCATCTTCATCTGATTATGGACTACAAACATCTTCATCTGATTATGTACTATACCATCTTCATCTGATTATGTACTATACCATCTTCATCTGATTATGGACTTACCATCTCATCTGATATGGACTATACCACTTCTCTGATATGTACTATCCATCTTTCATCTGATTATGTATATAAAATCTTCATCTGATTATGGACTATACCATCTTCATCTGATGATGGGCTATACCATCTTCATCTGATGATGTGCTATACCATCTTCATCTGATGATGTGCTATACCATCTTCATCTGATAACGTACTATACCATCTTCATCTGATTATGTACTATACCATCTTCATCTGATTACGTGCTATACCATCTTCATCTGATTATGGGCTATACCATCTTCATCTGATGAGTGCTATACCATCTTCATCTGATGATGTGCTCTAACCATCTTCATCTGATATTGCTATACCATCTTCATCTGATAGTACTATACCATCTTCATCTGATTATGTACTATACCATCTTCATCTGATTACGTACTATACCATCTTCATCTGATTATGTACTATACCATCTTCATCTGATTATAGACTATACCATCTTCATCTGATATGCTATAAACCATCTTCATCTGATTATATGTACTATCCATCTTCATTCTGATTATGGACATAAATCTTCATCGATTATGGACTATAAAATCTTCATCTGATTATATGGGCTTATCATCTCTCATCTTATTAATTAGCTTGCATCTTCATTCATCTGATTATGTGCTATACCATCTTCATCTGATATGTGATATACCACTTCATCTGATTATGGCTATATCATCTTCATCTGATATATGCTATACCATCTTCATCTGATGATGTGCCTATACGATCTTCATCTGATTAGGACTATACCACTTCATCTTAATTAGGTCTATACATCTTCATCTGATGTGTGCTATACCATCTTCATCTAATTAGGGGCTATCCATCTCATCTGATTATGGACTATATCATCTTCATCTGATTATGGGCTATATCATCTTTATCTGATTTTGTGCTATTTGTCTCATCAGATTATGTACTATACCATCTACATCTGATTATGTACTATACCATCTTCATCTGAAAAGACATATCATCCTTACTATTATGTACTATACCATCTTCATCTGATTATGTGCTATACCATCTCCATCTGATTATGTGCATACCATCTTCATCTGATATGTAATATATCCATCTTCTTTGATTATGGGCTATACCATTTCATCTGATCATGGGCTATACCATATTCATCTGATTATGGACTATACCATCTTTATCTGATTATGTATTATACCATCTTCATCTGATTATGTACTATACCATTTTCATCTGATTATTGACTATACCATTCATCTGATTAGGGACTATACCCCTTCATATCTGATTATGGGCTATATCATCTTCATCTGATTATGGCTATACTCTTCATCTGATATATGCTATACCATCTTCATCTGATGATGTGCTATACCATTTTATATCTGATGATGTGCTAACCATCTTCTCTGATTATGGACTATACCATCTTCATCTGATTATGTGCTATACCATCTTCATCTAATTATGGGTTATCATCTTCATCTGATTTAGACTATACATCTCATCCGATTATGGCTGATTCATCTTTATCTGTTTTGTGCTATATTCGTCTTCATCTGATTATGTACTATCCCATCTACATTCTGATTATGTACTATACCATCTTCATCTGAATGGACTATACATCCTTATCTGATTATGGACTACTTTATCTGATTATGTACTATACCATCTCCATCGATTATGTGCTATACCATCTCCTCTGATTATGTGCAATACCATCTTCATCTGATTATGGGCTATACAATCTTCATCTGATTATGGACTATACCATCTTCATCTGATTATGGACTATACCATATTCATCTGATTATGGACTATACCATCTTTATCTGATTATGTATTATACCATCTTCATCTGATTATGTACTATACCATCTTCATCTGATTATGGACTATACCATATTCACTGATATTGACTATACATCTTATCTGATTAGGTATTATACCATCTTCATCTGATTATGTCCTATACCATTTATCATCTGATTATTGACTATAACCATAGTCATCTGATTAGGGACTATACCCTCTTCATCTGATTATGGGCTAATCATCTTCATCTGATTATGGGCTATATCATCTTCATCTGATAATATGCTATACCATCTCACATCTGATATGTGCTTACCATCTAATCTGATGATGTGCTATACATCTTCATCTGATTATGGACATACCTCTTCATCTGATATGTGCTATACCATCTTCATTTGATTATGGCTATGCCATCTTACCTAATTTGGTTATACCATCTTCATCTGATTATAGACTATATCATCTTCATCTGATTATGGGCTATTTCATCTTTATCTGATTTTGTGCTATATCGTCTTCATCTGATTATGTACTACACCATCTACATCTGATTATGTACTATACCATCTTCATCTGAAAATGGACTATATCATCCTTATCTGATTATGGACTACTTATATGATATTACTATAACCATCTTCATCTGATTATGTGCTATACCATCTCCATCTGATTATGTGCAATACCATCTTCATCTGATTATGGGCTATACCATTTTCATCTGATTATGGGCTATACCATCTTCATCTGGTTATGGACTATACCATCTCATCTGATTATGGACTATACCATATTCATCTGATTAGGGACTATACCCTCTTCATCTGATTATGGGCTATATCTTCATCTAAATATGGACAATACCATCTTCATCTGATTATGGACTATACCATCTTTATCTGATTATGTATTATACCATCTTCATCTGATTATGTACTATACCATTTTCATCTGATTATGGACTATACCATATTCATCTGATTAGGGACTATACCTTCTTCATCTGATTATGTGCGATACCATCTTCATCTGATTATGGACTACACCATCTTCATCTGATTATTGACTATACCATCTTCATCTGATTATGGGCTATACCATCTTCATCTGACTATGTACTATACCATCTTCATCTGATTATGGACTATACCATCTTTATCTGATTATGTACTATACCATCTTCATCTGTTATGTACTATAAATCTTCATCTGATTATGGCTATTCCATCTGTACCTCTTCATCTGATTATTTACATATCCATCTTCATCGATTATGGACTTAACCATCTTCATCTGATTATGGACTATATCATCTTCACTGATTATGTACTAACCATCTTCATCTGATTATTGACTATACTATCTTCATCTGATTATGATACTATACTATCTCTTCATCTGATTATGGACTAATCATCTCTTCATCTGATTATGGACTATACCACTTCATCTGATTATGTAACTTACCATCTTCATCTGATTATGGACTATAACCATCTTCATCTGATTATGGACTATACCATCTTCATCTGATTATGGACTATATCCTTCATCTTCATCTGATTATGTACTATACCATCTTCATCTGATTATGGACTATCCCATATCATCTTCATCTGATTATGGGCTATGTCATCTTCATCTGATTATGTACTATATCATCTTCCTCAAAATATGTACTATATCATCTTCATTTGATTATGTTCTATATCATCTCACTGATATGGACTATATCATCTTCATCTGATTATGGACTATACATATCATCTTCATCTGATTATGGGCTAGTCATCTTCATCTGATTATGGTACTATATCATCTCTCCTCAAAATATGTACATAACCATCCTTATCTGATTATGAACTATACCATTTTCATCTCATTATGTACTACATCAACTTCATCTAATTATGGACTACCATCTTAATCGGATTATGTATTATACCATCTTCATCTGATTATGTACTATACCATCTTCATCTGATTATGGACTATACCATCTTTATCTGATTATGTACTACATCAACTTCATCTGATTTGGACAATACCATCTTCATCTGATTATGGACTATACTATCTTCATCTGATTATGTGCGATACCATCTTCATCTGATTATGGACTACACCATCTTCATCTGATTATTGACTATACCATCTTCATCTGATTATGGGCTATACCATCTTCATCTGACTATGTACTATACCATCTTCATCTATGTACTATACCATCTTCATCTGATTATGGACTATACCATCTTTATCTGATTATGTACTATACCATCTTCTCTGTTATGTCTATATAATCTTCATCTGATTATGTGCTATTCCATCTGTACCATCTCATCTGATTATGTACTATACCATCTTCATCTGATTATGGACTATATCATCTTCATCTGATTATGTACTATACCATCTTCATCTGATTATGGACTATACTATCTTCATCTGATTATGTACTATTCCATCTGTACCATCTTCATCTGATTATGTACTATACCATCTTCATCTGATTATGACTATATCATCTTCATCTGATTATGTACTATACCATCTTCATCTGATTATGGACTATACTATCTTCATCTGATTATGGACTATATCATCTTCATCTGATTATGGACTATACCATCTTCATCTGATTATGTACTATCCCATCTTCATCTGATTATGGACTATAACCATCTTCATCTGATTATGGACTATACCATCTTCATCTGATTATGGACTATATCATATCATCTTCATCTGATTATGTACTATACCATCTTCATCTGATTATGGACTATACCATATCATCTTCATCTTTCACCTGTTATGGGCTATTCATCTCATTCTGATATGTACTATATCATCTTCCTCAAAATATGTACTATACCACCCTTATCTGATTATGAACTATACCATTTTCATCTGATTATGTACTACATCAACTTCATCTAATTATGGACTATACCATCTTATCTATTATGTATTATACCATCTTCATCTGATTATGTACTATACCATCTTCATCTGATTATGGACTATACCATCTTCATCTGATTATGGACTATATCATCTTCATTTGATTATGTTCTATATCATCTTCATCTGATTATGGACTATATATCTTCACTGATTATGGACATACCATATCATCTTCATCTGATTATGGGCTATGTCATCTTCATCATATGTACTATACCATCCTTATCTGATTATGAACTATACCATTTTCATCTCATTATGTACTACATCAACTTCATCTAATTATGGACTATACCATCTTAATCGGATTATGTATTATACCATCTTCATCTGATTATGTACTATACCATCTTCATCTGATTATGGACTATACCATCTTCATCTGATTATGTACTACATCAACTTCATCTGATTATGGACTATACCATCTTTATCTGATTATGGGCTAAACCATCTTCATCTGATTATGGGGTTTATTAAATAGAAGTGTAAAGTTTCCCTGTGCATACATACATCATGAGCAACCATGATTTTTATCTTTTAAACTGATCATTTGCAGATACTTAACTTGGTTGCTACAAGCTAACAGCCAAGGTAAACAGCTTTTCACCTCTGCTATATCAACCCCATTGGCTTCGCATTTGATACATCGCGCATGTGCAACGCGATAGCTTTCGGTTTCTGACACCTTCGAGACACCGTAGTAGAAGCTGTTGCCATGATACCAAACACTTCCGCCTAGTGACGGCCTAGGGAGATTCCGTTTCGTACAGACTCTACCGAAATGTCATACCGGGAACTGAGGAGTAAGTACCTGATACGGGCTCGGGCCTCAGTGCTGTGTTATTAGTGCTCGGCCAGGTACCTGCTGATATATTATATACATATGGGTACGATGGAACGTGCTGTCTAGTGGGAGAGGGAAAGATCCTGTTTGTAGGGCTGAACCAAATCACCAAAGATTCTGGGAGTTTGTTAAACATGTCCATTGAAAAATTGTCAATGTGGTTTCCTGTCTGACTGATAAATATAGTTTGTATTTGTGTGTGATTTGTGTTTATATCAGGGATGCAAACTGCCCAACTCCCAGATTTATAGGAACTACAGTTCATCCACATGTATCTAATTATAAAGTTTCCATTGAGTGTAGTGCAGTAAAAGAAATCAGTTCATCTTTCTTTGTATTTTTATTGCTATGTGCTTGTTTTGGTATGGACCAATTTGATATACCAGCAATGATGCAATGACGGTGGTTAAATAGCGCAAACACTAGAGTGTGGCCCTATTGATGTGGGCCACACTAGTGCTCTGGCGCAAGTTGCTGCTGTGGGTTCCGTTAATTGAGCACGTCGATTGCGCAACATTGCAGGAGCGTGAAACGCGAGTAACGTGCGCTTGCATGCCCGTTTCCACCCCCAACTAATAATTGCCCCACTGTGTAGGTTAAAGATCCTTACCTTTCTCTTCTGCTCCTTATGGTTGTCCTGCAAGGGCCTAATAAAAGTCCAAAAAATGAAGAGTAGGAGAAGGTTCTCATACATCCAAGTCATGGTATATCCTGGAAACTCCCAATTAGCATATAAACGCCAGGTGTTTAGGGGCCTTCTGAATTCAAGGTGTGATTGCATTGTGGCTAAGGGTTGTTATAGGAAATGCCCAGGATAAGGTGTCAAAACAGTATTGTACATGCAAACAGTTGTGTTGACCCCCCACCACCACCTCTATTCAGGCTTGGTTTCTTTATTTTCTCATAATGCAAGAATAAATGTAAATTTTTTTTTTACAGATTTCCACAGAGATGATGCGGGCACTTGGATACCCCCGGCTTATATCTATGGAGACTTTAGGAGTCCTAACTTTGCCTTGGTTGTCTGAAATACTATATGGCTAGTGAAACGGTATGGTATTTTTTTAACCATAGGTGTTGGCGGGGGGTTGCAGCTAACTGATTCTCATTAGAGCTGGGCACACACTAAGATAATTTTCTTTTGCTACAAGACAGTTAACTTAAGGTGGCCATACTCATTGGAATTTGTGATGGATGCAAGGTTTATCACCTCTTTACCAACAATGATGCTTGATAACGGATCCTAATGCCTTTTTTTTGGCAGTTCTGAGCAAACCCGATACTGACAGTCAACATTCGGTAATACACTCATTAGCAATTAAGGCTAATCTGTTGTAACATATAAGGGGTTTTAATGTGTCATTTTATATATTATATATATATATATATATATATATATATATATATATATAAAATATATTTCATTGTGTCTGATTTTTAATTAAAGGAGAACTATAGTGCATATAATTTTTATTTAAACAGTTAAAATAAAAGTTCTGGGACAGGGTTATAGTCCGTATATACTTGAGTATAAACCGAGGTTTTCAGGCTGTAAAATAACATGAAACCCGACTCGGGTCAGTCACTTACTGTAGTAAAATGGCTGGGGGTTCCACTCACTATACTGTTTCATCACTGCCCGGCGCCAAGGAGCGAGTGAATGCCAGCTGGATTACTACCGTAAGTGACTAAATTGATGTCCGCAACTTTAACACAGCTCACAGTCCGTCCTGAATATCAACAGGATTCCCGTTTGCACCACAAAAAATCCTGCTGGATTTGAAAGGAAGCAGCCATAAGGATCCACCCATTGCACATTATTTCACACTAAGCTTGCTAGCGCAAGATGATTGAGCAGTGCTACTGTAAGCGGGAGAGAGGGAAGTTTGGGACAGGAGAGTTCTCAGTATAATGTCGGCTGGCGGTAATGCGCAGTGTATCGATTACAGGACTTAGTGCGGTTCTTTCTATCTATTTATCTCTACATCTGTCAGTCTATCTTATCTATCTATTATACTATAGAAGTGGCTATGCAGATGTTTGGAAACTACAACACTCACAGCTACTAAAGCATGTTGGGAGTTGTAGTTTCCAAACATCTGGAGTGGCTTTAGTTGCATTTTAATGACAGCAGAATTCCCTACAGTAATAGTCAAATCCGTTGGGAATTCTGCTGTCCATTTAAAGGGCAACTAATGCCTCAAAACAATATGAAATCAGAAGGTAGTAGTGTTCATATTTTCTACACCTGTTTATACCCGAGTCAATCACTTTTACTAGCTTTTTAAAAAATAAAACCTCGATTTATACACAGGACGGTTTATACTCGAGTATATACGGTAATGTTTATTCCTACCTCCCAATATTGTTTCAGTAAGGAATATCAGCCCAAAGAAAACTGATTCTGTCAGTCTTCCTCCTGGCTTCAGCACTATCTTTTAATATAGGAATTGTCCAGAAACTAACCTGGCAAATGAAAACTGTATATGCTGTAGCTCCTCAATGAAACAATATTGTGAAGTAGGAATATCAATCCAACCTCCCTGTCCCAGGTACTTTCCATTTAGTATATGTATACTTTGATCATCAATAAAGTTGAAAATGTATATTCTAGATCAACTGTAAATAAATATTTTATCTTTCTCAGAACCTATATTATGTTTCTAATTTACACCCACCTAGTATTCTATTAATGTCCTATACAACTTTGCTTTAGGCTGAGCCACACTGCAAAGCACCAGAAGTGCTGCATGTGCGATTCTGGTGTGTTCTCACCAATTTTGCTATTTTGCTATTTTCCATTATGGAAACGCATGCGATTGCATAACGGAAAAATGGTTATCGCATGCATAACAAAAACCATGCGCAAATACGAGAAAATCATGTTAGTGTGGCCTAGCCCTTAGAGATTAACCTGCCCACTAAAAAAGTCTGTGTAATCTAATGAGGCCCAGTCCTGAGTAGTAAACGGAGACCACGGAGCCAGCAACTTGAATGCAGAAGATGTGTTTATTGCAGTCTACACAACATGTTTCAGATACATTACCCTTTGTCAGGTGTACACAAACCACAGTGACCACACAATTTAAAAGATCAAACAGGAATTCCAGGCTCATTGTCTTACCTCTGTAATCCAATCAAAGTAGAGTCCAGGCTGGAAGACCCCCAATCAACCAAAGTCTGTAGATCTATCACTCTGAGACTGGCTAACAGAAAACAATAGTCCAAATCAAGACAAGCTCTCAAACTGCCCGGGAAAGGGCCTAGGTAGAACATGACGGTTAGGCTAAAGTCTTATAATGGCTTCACAATCGTAATACAATCATAAATGAATATAGATATATAGAGCCAGTGTGCAACCTTTAGTAATAAATAAGAAAAACCTTAAAATTACATACAATTAGGTTAAAATAATAGCAAGCAAATAAGAAAAAGGTTCAATAAATATCTTACCTTTCGAGAGAACTATAATAAAAACCTATAGGCTTTCCCGCTGGAATTCACTCTCCTGATGGGAGGAGTCATATCTAGAATAAGAGTGAAAGATAGGGGACATCCATAACTGACAGTCAATTAAAACATGTAATATTTATATTGTCATTAAGGCCCATAGGTTTTAGGGTATTTAATTTCTTAATCCATAAGGATTCTTTTCAAGCAATACCTTAGGCATTCCCCCCCACTCTCCCCATAGTATGTGGTTTTTAATCATTTGAGGACAAGCCATTCAATTGAGTATGTTTATGGCCCATCTCAGCAAAATCTCTAGACACAGATGTATGAGAGTATGTGTCTGGTTTAAAGTTGCGTTTATAGCCTTTATGTTCTTTATTCGATGTTTAACACTCCTAGTAGTTTTACCCACATAGGCTTTACCGCAAGGGTATTTGAGCATGTAAACTACACGAGAAGTGTCACAAGTAGCATATACATAAAGTTTGACTGTGTGTCCTTTGCTTGGCTGACACACAGTGTCCCCTTTTATTGATGCACAACCACCGATAATTCAACATGGGAATGTACCCACTCATTTACCAATCAGAGATTTCTTTATATAAGCTTTCTGTAGGACACATGTCATGTATAGAGGGACTTTGAGTGTAGTAAAGAGAGGGGTTCTGGAATAGATACTGTATTTGACATCCTGAGACAATACCAGGCAGAATTTATACCAATACTTTCCATCTGCTTACTTTGCTTGTGGTATTGTGAAACAAAGGGAATACGTCTCTTAGTGATGGTGTCTTATCTGATTTTTTTTTACATGATAAAAGACATCCCTAGGTACATGTTCAATGTCCTCTGATATTGCCATAATGCTCTGAGGAACTGGCCTTTAGGTATAACTCTGTTACATTCGGACAGTGAAATGGTATAACATTATTCTCCACAGAAAGTGTGACATCCAAAAGATTTACACTAACTGAAGGAGTGTCAAATGTAAATTTAATTGAGGAGTGCGCCATGTTTGCATGTTTCATCATCTCTCGGATTGAAACAAACTACCATGCTAGAGGACCAGTATATCATCTATATAGTGCCAATATCTGAAAATAAACGATTTATACTTATCCGTGAAGAATATCAGCTGTTCAATCTTATTCATATGTTGGCGATGGAGGGGGCTACCCCCACCCCATACTGGTCCCCTGGTGCTGCCATTAGAATACATCCTGAAATCTGAAATATTTCTTAGTTAAAACAATTGTTAGACAGTCAATTAGAAAGTAAATCAGATGATGAGGCAGATCTGACTCTAAAATGCTTACGCAACAGCTAGAATGCTCTCGTCATGAGTGCGGCATCCATGAGGCAAGTTGAAAAAACGTTCTCATGGTGTTGGCTACCCTTGCAATGGAAGTCTATGCTTGCGCCGCCCCTACCCGTAGTATATGACTCATTTGATGTTTTGGGAGTCAGATAATTCAACTGATCAGATGAAGATGGTATAGCACATCATCAGATGAAGATGGTATAGCCCATCATCAGATGAAGATGGTATAGTCCATAATCAGATGAAGATTTTATAGTACATAATCAGATGAAGATGGTATAGTACATAATCAGATGAAGATGGTATAGTCCATAATCAGATGAAGATGGTATAGTCCATAATCAGATGAAGATGGTATAGTACATAATCAGATGAAGATGGTATAGTCCATAATCAGATGAAGATGGTATAGTCCATAATCAGATGAAGATGGTATAGTACATATTCAGATGAAGATGGTATAGTACATAATCCGATGAAGATGGTATAGTACATAATCAGATGAAGGTCTCTCTTTTCCCTGTGTGCGTTCTCTTTTTTTATTACTAATCTGGCAAACTGTCACATACCTACCAATCTTACTATTTAATCATCTGTACAACCTTGCCATAGGTACTTTCCATTTTTAAAAGTAAAAGTTTACCCTTTAAAGAGTATTTACCCTTTAAAGATCTTTGAAATATTCTAACAATAGTTTTGTAAAGAAGTGGACGCCACGCAGTGTCTCTGTGATAGTCCGAAACGTTGTAATAAACAACACTTGTGTTGTGTTGCAGTAGAGACACTGCGTGGCGTCCCACAGGGAAATTTTCAGGCATTTCCGGACGATCGCGAGGCTGATGGTGATTGGTTGTCAGCCTTGCGATCATTCAGAAATGCACGACACAGGATAAAGCGCAAACAGTATTGGCACTTTGTTGTTACTGTGTGTACCCACCTTAAAGTACACTATAACAGCAGAGCAGAGGTGAAGAGGTGTGTGACCTACAGAATATGTTAAGGAGGACAGATCGGCCGAACTAAGCCCCACTTATACCAGTCAATGTATGGTGGTGTTTCAGGGGGGAATAAACATTAAAAAGTATGTATTACAAGAAATATTGTGCCCCTTGTAATTTAATATTTCCTTCCCTGTATACTTTTATATGCTCAGGAAACTCCTTTTTGGCAATTGGGCGCAATTAACCCTTATATATTAAAAAATTGTATGCTTGTAAATTATATCCTTATTATTGGATCTAATGGCTTTTACATATATATAATCCACCGTGACATAGATGCATGACTGTTTAAATAAAGTACAATTCACAGTTGTTCTCTGTGATTCATGCACTTAAAAGCGAGACATACTCATACAATAAAATGGAAAACTAAAGGCTAAATCCATAAAATTAATGGTTATTCAGGAACCAAACTGAAATTGTTTTAACAGTAAAAATGGATACTTCACTCTTGACCGTTCCTGGCCACACCCCAGAACACCCTAGCCCTGCACAGGGGACAAAACCCACAATACCGAGACACTATCAAAGAGCCTTCAGAAAACCAGTTGGGTAGTATATTGTGCATGCTTCTGAGGTACTTTAGAGTGTGGAAGTCTGTATATGACATTGCCCTCCAGTATAGGGGTGTCTAACTTATCCAATCCATGTATAAGGGCCTCACAAGCCACACTTTTGTAAGGACTCCTTGGAAGTCTACCTTGATCTGCCCACAAATCTGCCTCCAATCTATCCTCCATCTATCCTCCTCCATGTTCCTGGAGGCTTCTAAATTACGTGCTTGTGGGCTGCATGTTGCGCACCCTTGCTGTAAGTAATACGTACAAACAATAACACATTTTCATTAAGAAAATATGCAAAATTACTTTTTTCTGCACCCTCAAAGCTGCGTGCATATGCCCATAAAGGTTATAATAGTGTGAGCATGAAAATTATAGATAGCACACAATGTAATTTTGTTTCTGCACAGATGATACAGTATATACACATCTGCACAAATAGCTGAGCTTGTTTCCTTAAATTATATTTCGTTTCTACCACCGCTGCATCTCCTGGATGGATTGTGTGTTGTTTCTCTTAGAACCTCTCATGTTCTCTCTTGAGAGTGATGTGTACAAAGAAATCTGTGCGTTCAAATAAATGTCGCTGTTAAAGGTTTTTGGAATGTTGGCAGCTATGTAAAAAGATACAATCATTTGTACTTTACACAGCGAATATCACAGCAGGCAGACCTGCCCCTTACAACTGATGGGTGGGAGGGAGGGAACCAACACTGTACCAGCTTTATAAACTAAGGAGACCAAAGCCATTTGTGATGGGCCGAAGGAAAGTCAGCAGAGTTTGGTGAAGATGGGAAATAGGAGGAAGAGCAGTCTGACAGCATAAAAGGGGAGATAAATCAGAAATAGATCCCAGGAAAAGAATCTGAAAAAAAGAAAATCACAAAAAAGGGTAAACATTAACATTAAAAAGGTTTACTTGGAGGCCCACTGAGCTCTAGTAGCCCCTGGTTCCCAGAGAATTTCATTTGAACTCTTTTAGCGTGACCCTTTTTGGCTTGTTTTTTACTACTATTTATATTTGACCCAGCTGAGGTACAATATGGTTTCTTGTATGTGGTCAGGAAGCCCAGCCCACTCCTCCTCCCTCTCTCCACTCTCCCCATTAAAGTACTCAGGATTAGGACCTGAACTACTAGGCCCTTACCTCTGTGTTTGCATTGTTACATTTACAAGTTTACCATCCTGTCACGAATGTGATTGGCCCTCCTATGGATAATATCTATAATGGCAGTATTTTTTTTTCATTTATCTCACTTTATTAGCAGTCTCAACCAGTATGGAAGCTCCCACCTATTTTAACCCAGAGGTACTCAAAAGGTTAATAAAATTATTGACTGACTGTATAATGCTTTTTCCCCCTTCATAAATTTGGTGGGGTTTTTTTGCCTTCCTCTGGATCAACAGTTAGGCAGGAAATGAGGATATTGCTAGATGGGTTGGACTGGATGGACGTATGTCTTTATTCAACCTCAAATACTATACTATACTATACTATCTCCATTTGTTATTTGTTCAACTCAGCAGGGTAGGCACTACAGACTGGCAGGCACAATAGCAGCAGGGGTGCTCCAACTGTTAAAACAGATGTCATTTCACAGTCAATTCCTATTTCATAATAATGCAGGGGAAGGGTTTATGTAATATTTTCCCAAATAATGTCAGCTGACACTGGAATGAAGGTGCATCTTTACATAAATTTTGTAGGTTGGTATAACAAGGGGAACTTGAGATATTTTACTTCTTGGTCATATAAATATATCAAGTTTGGTATTTGTGGATTGAATAATATTTGCTGATCATGTGGCATGTACGGTGCGTGATGTTCACATATTGAGGGAAATAGATACCTTTACCACCAAAAAACAGAATCCCTCTCAGTTAGTGAACACAAACACCCTTTAGGGACCAAACCACTCCCCAAGTCAGGAGAGGGCATAAATTGTGCTTATGGACTCAGCCCAGGAATTCTCCATTTTAACATCAAGACAAGGAACATCACTAGCCAATTGGGTGGACCATATATTGGCTTCCATCTTGAGTATCATATTGGACTTTAATCCCATTTTGGATAATCATGTTTTCGTGTACTTTTCCACACAGCATTTACTCTACGTGTTCTCTTCTTTATCCCATTTATTCTTAACTGTGTGCTACCTTTAATGTTCAATTATTTACCATAGCATTTTTCTTTAACCTTTTATGTACTTTTTAATAAATGATATAAAAGCTTTTAAAGGCTATTGTCCTATTCTGAGTATATCCCAAAACGAACCTTGCCTGCTTTCGGAGTAACGTTACCATATAGGAAGAACTGTTTAAATATATATATATATAATACAAACATTCAATATGACAGCACTCCACTCACCACCTAAAAATGCCCTGGTGCTACTCAGTACACATCCGCCAATGAATCCAAAAAAGAGCACTCGAAGGAACTTCCATTAACATACAATCCAAAAGTTTTATTGTGCCCTAACGCGTTTCCGCCCACAGGGTCTTCTTCAGAAGGTCGGAAACGCGTTAAGGCACAATAAAACTTTTGGATTGTATTTTAATGTAAGTCCCTTCGAGTGCACTTTTTTGGATTCATCCCTTCGAGTGCTTTTTTTTGATTCATTGGTATATATAAATACTATACGTATATTATAATATATATCTATATAATAAACGGTGTGTAGGATTGATAGGTGTGGATAACCTTTTATTATAGGATTGTTATAATTTATGGATTGTGTATAATCTCTATATATATTTAGCTGGTCATTCTGTTGTCTCGGAATATGGTAGCAGCCTATAATTAGGTATTTAGATATATTTTAGCGTGCATTAAATTTATGTTCACTACCCTTTATTCTCCCTTCTCTTTTTTTCGACTTTTCGGTTAGTTGGAGTGCATTTTTCGACAACTGATAAGTAGATCAGCCCGTAGTGTGGGACATGCCCGTCTTATGAAACATGTGCAGGGAGATTTTCCTAGAGCCATAATTAGGGACAGTGGCTAGCTGGCGTTAAATAGTGGCAGAAAAATAGCCCCAAAACCGATATTGAATAGCTTAAGGCAGCTGTGCAGGTGTCTTTTGCAATACCTGGGAAACCGTTACAAGTAAAGGGTATAAAGTCCTGCTACCAGGTGCTGAATAAACTTTAACATAAATCGATGTGGCTGGCAGTGAATTCTCTGGTATTTGACATTTTTGTGCTGATATTTCCATACATTCCAATCACGTGTGATTTAGCTTTTAAACTGTAACTTTTACTTTATAGTGGAGGTGTTAAACTGTCAGTTTACTAGTGAGTAAAGACAATCACTACTGATTACTAAGCAGCGTGAAGCATTTTAATAACAAACTGTGTATTCAAAGAATAGATGCAGCTTAGTAGAGTTCAGTAATTAGTGTTTGTTTTTGTTTATTTACCGCCGTGCAAAGGACTTTGCAATCAATTAAAGATGAAATAGAATCACTTATTCATGTTCCCAGATAATATTTCTCTAAAGAAAGAGAGACCATTTCTTTTTAAATCTAGCTGTATTTCTACCTAAATATGTTTATAGTATTTTCATTTTTCTGTTAGAGGACATTATACTAACCTTTCCCACTCTCCACACCTGAATATTACCCAGGGTAAGGACCTAAACCGCAAAGTCCTCACCCCTGGGTACTATATGGATCAGCTGGAATACTTACATGAAGTTTCCCTCTTTGCTCCAATCTGCTCTGCCTCTCAGCTCCTGTCAGTGACAGTTCACCATCTGGCCAATGGGAAGAGACACTTTCTTTCACTCTTTGTGGTAAAAAGGCAGTTTGTGAATCCAGACCCTCAATATTTACTGGATGGATGGCCTCTTCCCTCATTTTAAAAAGCCAAAGGGCGGGGGGGGGTGAGAAAGCCTGTTATATGGATCAAGTGCACAACTATGAGAAATGCAAAAGTTTGCTAATGGTAAATGAAGTACAAAAGGTTAGAAATTAGGATCTTCCAGACTGGGGTTACCTTGACGAATACCAGCTACAGTGAAGGGGAAAAGCAAGACAGGAGAAAGAACATGGTCATCCCATATGTAGCAGGGGTCTCCGAGAAATTAAGAAGAATCTTCAGAAAACATCGTATCCCTGTCTGCTTTAAACCGAACAACACACTGAGGCAGCAATTGGTACATCCGTAAGACCCAATACCGAAACACAAGAAAAGCGACATCATATACGCAGTGCAGTGCAGTGAAGAATGCTCTGATTTGTATGTGGGGGAGACCAAACAGCAACTGCATCAATGTATGGCCCAGCAGAGAAGAGCCAATCCCTCGGGTCAGGACTCAGCCGTGTACCTGCATCTTAAGGATAAAGGACATACCTTTGAAGATTGTAATGTTAACATATTGGCAAAGGAACGTGACTGGTTCAAGAGAGGTGTTAAGGAGGCCATTTATGTGAAAATAAAGAAACCAAGCCTAAATAGAGGTGGAGGGGTTCGACACCCCAAAACAATGCTGTTTTGACACCTTACTCTGGGCGTTCCTATAACACCTCTTAACCACTATCCAATCACGCCCTTAACACTTGGCTGTGATATGCTAATTGGGATTTTCCAGGGTACATAATTGCCACAGATTCTTGTACAAGTCATTCTGAATTGAGAAAGCCAGTCGGATGACTAGCAAAACGTCTTCAAGAACTAAACTTCAAGTCCAGTTGATCTAATTGAATACAACAGATATACTCTAGACATCGTGGCAGGAGAACCCCAGGTGGTCTTCTGGTTTAGAACTGAGCTAAAACCAAATGGCAGTTCAAAGGCCATATTATTTCTAAATAATTCATGGTAAACAAGTATGTAACATTTTTTTAAAAAATTCTCAGTTTATACTAGAATCAAATCTTCATTTTTAGATACCTTGCAGGATATGATATCCAGAGCTAAACTCGAGATATTATCCTTCTTAGGCCTACAAACTCCAATATATGTCATGTT
Source organism: Hymenochirus boettgeri (assembly GCA_019447015.1). Taxonomy (NCBI): domain Eukaryota; kingdom Metazoa; phylum Chordata; class Amphibia; order Anura; family Pipidae; genus Hymenochirus; species Hymenochirus boettgeri. The sequence continues at coordinate 7,335 of JAACNH010001686.1, read as the reverse complement.
TGGTATCATTTTATTGTATAAAATAAGGGAATGACAACTATGTTAATATGTAGAATGTGACATGTATGGTACTCGGGGTATGGACTAGATGGAAAATAGAAATTAAAAGTTCCATCCAAAAATTAGGAAACGCCTTTCAGGTCAGAACCAAGCCCACCCTCTAGAGTCCAGACCTCTCCCATTTTCAGGAGAAAGAATAAATTGGAATAGCAGCCTCAGCCCAACAATTCATCATAACATCTTAAGGAAGATCTAGCCAATCGGTCGGACCATACATTGGCTTCCATCAGGGAATATCAATTTGGTCACTTTTTTCCATATTGGAATAACAAGTTTCCTGGACTGCTCATGGACTTTTCAGATACCATTTATTCTTAAGTATTCATTCTTTTATCCCATTCTCCTTTCACCTGTGTGTTACCTTTTATGTTCAGTAAGTTAACATTTTTTTGTATATTTTTCTTTTTTTCTTTTGTTACCTTTTAATAAATTATATAAAATCATTTAAAGGCTAATTGTCCTATTCTGAGTATATCCCAAAACGAACCTGTGTCTTCGAAGTTACGCTACTATAGAGAAGTATTGTTTAGGTATATATATATATATATAACTGTGTTTAGAGTAATAGGTGTGGATAGTCCACAATGAATTCAATGATGAGTAGGTGCACACCTGACAAAGACGTCCATAATGTCGCTCCGGATATTTTACTTTAAAATCATTCAAACTTTATTAATATACAAATGAATACAACATCATATCAGGAAATACTGAAGCCGCCTGACGCATTTCGAATAGATCCCTATTCTTAAGAATTATGGACATCTTTGTCAGGTGTGCGCCTACTCATCATTGAATTCATTGTGGACTGTTTGTGAACCGGAGCAAAGGGTTCGGGGCAGGCTGCACCCAGACCAAGCAGAGGAAGTGGTGAGTTACACCGGTTTAACTGGATTATCATTGTGTACGGAAGGGAGAAATTGTACCTGTTTCAGCGCTGGGCTCGATGTTTATTCACACCCGGGCCACCTATATTGCTAAGTAAGCTTTATCTACTTAAACAGTAATGTACAGTTAAAGTTTGGTTTGGGCACAGTGCTTTTGAGTATTAATAGGTGTGGATAACCTTTTTCTTACAGGATTGTTATAATTTAGGGGTGTGGATAACCTCATAGATTTAGCAGGTCATTCCCCTGTATCAGAATGTGGTGGCAGCCTATCGTATAGATATTAAGAAATATTAAGTGTGTGCTATATTGTTTTGTTCACTAACCCCCTCCTGGTCCGTTCTGTTTTATTGACTTGTTGGTTACTAGTACGTTTTCCGATAACTGATAGGTGGATAAGCAGACCGGACTGCAGGATTCTTGACAGTGCCCATACACTATACTTTACCTTCAGACATTCCAGCGACATTTCCCAATGTTGTCGCAGTGTCTGAAGAACCGCCTGGCGGAAACATCAGGGGAACGCTGGAAGGTATGAACCGCTAAGCTGTATGTGCAGTATGTAGACATTAGATAGACTAGATGTTTACCTTCAAGACAAAATGTTTGTTTGCAAAAAAATAATCACACTTAATACTTACACAGCTTCTATTCCTGCTGTTCTGATCCAGCCCTTTGCTTGCAGAGAGGTAGCCAATCACAGACACGGCTGCCGGCAGTGCAGAACACTGGGGGAACGAAGCTCTGTAGGTACATTACTGATTGTTTTTTTTTTCAAACATGGCGTTTGGGGGTGGGATAGGTTCCTCTATACTACAGATAAATGTTTTATATGTATGGTACCAGGCTGCAAAGAGTGATTAAAGGGCATGTCCACCCCCAAAACTATAATTTCACCCACTACTGGCCTCACCGTGTAGTGTAATAAAATCCTTACCTTACATCCCTGCTCAAAATGGTTGCCCTGCAATGTCCCTCCAAAGTCCTAAAAACTGGCCACCAGGAGCCTGGCAGAGTCCATATAGTACTCTGACTCCTGTCTCTCCTCTGGGAGAATTTTGCCATGCGCACTGAAGCCCTCCCCCCCTCCCTCCCCCACCCGTTTTGCTCTCCCTCCCTCCCTCCCCCACCCGTTTTGCTCTCCCTCCCCCTAGCACAAATCCCCTTTTCTGTAGTGTAGGGCTACTACCCCCAGACCCAACCCGCTATAGTTATAGTTGCAAAAACTCCCCCAAATTGTACTTAAATTACCTCTTTCCCCCGGGGTTCTGGATAGCCGGAAGCGGCGTCCTTGATTTGCTGCCAATCACGGATGCGGCTGCTGGTCCAGCCCCCTGCTTGCAGTTTCATGCAAGCAGAGGGCGGGACTGAACATCAGGGGAGAAGTAATGTAAGTAATGATCGGGGGAGTTTCTGCATATATTAATATAGCATGTGGGGCTGGGGGAGGTAGCCCAACATTACACAAAAAGTTTACTAATGTGGTGGACATGCCCTTTATATGATAATAATCGCTAAGTAATGATCACTAAACTGATTGGAAATTATTGATTGTTAAAGGCGCATACAAATAGGGCACCTTGTAACTCACTCTTAAATATTATAGGACAATTAATATCCATGCCGCTGACCCTCCTATTAATAGTACCCAGGGTGAGGATCTAAACTTCTAGGTCCTCACATCTTTGTTCACCTTGTATAAGCAGAAATAAGCTTTTTTTTTTTTAAAGGGCATCTATAGTGAAAAAAACACGTTGCCCCTTTTCAAAGTTAAATTCATGTACTCTGTGCTGCCTTAATCCTATCTCTGTCAGTGACTCTGTTTAACCATAGTGTCAGATCTGTGTGCAGCACTCCCCCCTTCCCCCTCCCCTCTGTTACCTCCTCCATGTCTCAACTCCGGCTAACCGACAAGCTTATCATGTGCAGTAGGAGTAAAAAGTTCAACATCCTGAAAAACACACCCACGCACAGTGGCCAATAAAAAGCAAGCTGTCCTGGAGACACGGAAGAAGGAGAACAGTACAGTTTACGATCTCTCACTTTGTGACCCATCACAAAGTGAAAGCTATTAAGAAGGGGGTCAAGTGCAGCCTTATATCTAACATCAAAGCTACCTCTCTCCCCCTGCTAATGCTCTTATCTCTATATTTATTACAGAGCAGGGAGGAGGGAGTCACGTCACAGGGATTTGATTGACAGTCCAAGTAGGAGTAGAGGAATGCAATCACGTATTCTTCTAACTGGTGTATCTCAGGACAGAGAGGGAATCTGAAAAAAAGACACTCTGGGGGTTGTGGGGAATTATAGAACACATGGAAAGAAAGAAAAAAAAGTTCATTTTCCCACTATAGATGCCCTTTAAACATTCATTTTTATTTAACATTTTTTATAAGCAGAAAGAAGCTTTAAAAGTTTTCTTCGGTTGGCAACCTTGCTCCACACAAAGGGGATTGGGGGATTCATCCCGGGCCACCAATAGGAAGACACGGTTCTTGTACTGTACGGCTGTAACACTCCAAATTCCCTGAGTATTTCTTCAGCCCAGACACCTCAATCTTCACCACTTGCTTCACCTTTTGTGAAGCCCCTGTTTGCTGGGAGGATACATGAGCCTCCCCAAGCAAGATTGCTCCCAGGACATAGTGTGCAAGGTATCTGAGCTGAGGCTGGGAATACTCGAGAAGTCCTAATCGAAGTACACAGGACCAGCTGAACAGAGAGAAGGCACAGACAAGGGTTAGAGAAGATCTAGGTCAGGGATGTAGTCAAAAAGACATACACTGGTATCTAACAGCCAAGCAACAGAAGGGATGTAATCAAATTAAGGCAGGAGTCAGGACAATTGGCACAGGATCAAGGTCCAATAGGAAAGCAAGGGTCAGTAACAGGATATCAAATCAGAAAACACCACAAGCAGGTTAGTAAACTAAGCGCTATAACGGGCATTGATGAATGGGCCTGAAGACAATATTAAGAAGAAGAGGACCAATGGAAATGAGACAAGGATGAAAGGGAGGAACTGATAGGATAATTGATTAGTGCATATGACTGGCTAGGATCATCGTTGGAACTGAACACATCTACAAAGAGAATTAAAAGACCAATGTTCACCTGGGAAGGCCGAAAATCACCCCATAGGCTTCCTTATACGTAGTGGTTTAGTTCCTCACCCTCAGTACTTTCAAAGGGAGGGGGATTGCTAAGGCCACTATCATTATCCTTTAAATAAGTCTATTGCGATAATGAGTGCAATCTTGCACATTATATTCTATGCCTTATGTAAATTTTTCTTTGCCATACAAAAACGAGCTAATAAGGGTGGAACATTGCACACAAACAGTATAATAAGTGTTATATGTGAATTTTTTCCAGTCCCGTTGACTGCATGCAGGCAGCTGTGCGTTATCACAGCGCAATTCAACACACTGTTGGGAACAGGACACATTGAATTGTATTGAAAAAATAATTGTCCTTTAATTAACTAATGGGACATGCTTTCCCTTTTTTCTCCTATATTACAGATTCATTTGATTTTTACTAAAGCTTGGTCAAGAACCCTTCGTACAGTAACCTTCTTAGTAAACTTCTCATACAACAATATCTAGTGGTTTCCTCTTTTACCACCCAGTTTAACTTGGTCAATTGACTAAATTCAAGTTATATCTCGGTTAATAGCTGTTATGATTCAGAAGCTGGTTTCGATTGGTCAGCTTAGTATAAAGCTCTGTACCGCATAGAGATCTTCACATCTAGGAAGTAGATACTCTCTTTGTCAGAATTGAAGTTATATTGGGATGCATCTGGTTCAAATCCCGGTACATAATCAATTTCCAGGGATAGAACGTTGTCAATAAATATGCACTCCTCCTCATATAATATATGGAAGTTGAATGGAAACAGTGGTGGAATATTTATAGTGAAATCACTTATCTGATTAGCTGGGTGATCATTATGAAAATCCCACCATTGCACTTATTGTAATCTCCTGCCTCTCCCTGCCTAAACTAACTAACTTAAAAGGGCATGTCCACCCTTTAATACATCTTTTAGTATGTGATAGGCAATGCTTCCCCAGCCCCAAACGCTATAATATTATTGCCAGAAAGTCCCCTGATCATTTACTACACTAAGCAGTGGGGCCAGTAGTGGGGGGGGATTATAGTTTTGGGGGTGGACATGCCCTTTAAAAACACCTATCTAGCTTTTTTAAGGCCCACAAACAGTTAAAAGAAACTTTAAATGCTAAAAAAAGAAAAAAGAACAGTAATATAATGAAAGTTTTTATTAGATAGCAAACTTTCCATTACAAGATATAAAACAGAAAGCAGTAATAAGTTAGTAATACCATGTGATACAAATGTATATAACATGCAAAATAATCTAATAAATAAACAAGAAGTCTTTCTCCTATTTTTCTAGACTTTATATGACATGAAATGTATATAATATAAATGTTATTATTACTGGAATTTGAATACTATTACTGAAATAAAAATTTAAGATCTTTAAATGAAGCAAAGTTCAAAATTTGCTATGCTTGTAACCGACAGCAACACTTTAAGAGTATGGAGATAGCAGGAGCAACTGTCTTCCCTGTAAAAGGAGTTATTATGTCTAGGTGATGGAGTATTATGTTTTATACAGTTTCTGTCTCTGTAACTATTTAAAGGGGGAGTGGTTATCGGTGTATTAAATCCTGATGATGGCCTGATTGAAGGCTGAAACTGGTATGTGCAATGGAATAATAAAAAGGATATATGTTTTAGCAGTTGAAAGCCATATACAACATTTTTTCGATTCGAGTGCTATCAATGGTTCATTATATAAATGTATGTAGTTTCCCATATCAAATTTGTAGAACCTGGTACTTTGCTGCTGCTCTTGTTAGCATGTAGCATTTTGTTTTAGGCACAAGGGCTGTCAGGGGATGATGGGATTTGTTCTGCAGTTTTTACTGTTTAAGGGCACGGCCACACTGCAACGCAAACGCAATCGCATGCAATTTTATTTGCGATGTCATTGCGTTTGCGCATGCGTTTTTTCATTAAACATTGAAAAACGCATGTGATTGAGATTTAAAATGCGGAGTGCAAATCGCAATGGCAACGCACCGGAAAACGCGCGTTTCCGGTACATTGACACGTTTTCAATGATATGAAAAAAACGCAAGCGCAAACACAAAAAAAGCGCAGCAGTGTGACCTAGCCCTAAATGTAAATAATTAGCTGTGATATCAGTGGAATTAGTGCTCTCTGATTGAAGAGGCTGTTATCATGGCTGCATCAGTGATGGAAAAGGGGAATCTGGAGAAGTAAAACATACAGTAAAACCCCTGATGAAATATTCAATAAGTCCAACTAATAATACATCTGCCACTGAGCACGATCTGATCCAACCGCAGCCATCTTTACTCTATGGGCACTATTTAAATTTTTTATCCCGGCTGACTATTCGCCCCTAGCAAGCGTTAAAATGGGACAAATCATTGTCAGTTATTAGAATTTGGATTTCCCCATGTACAATAGTTCCCATTTCATTATAATTTGGATTTCTACCCCATGTACAATAAACAGTTCCCATTTCATTATAATTTGGATTTCTACCCCATGTACAATAAATAGTTCCCATTTCATTATAATTTGGATTTCTACCCCATGTACAATAGTTCCCATTTCTTTATAATTTGGATTTCTACCCCATGTACAATAAATAGTTCCCATTTCTTTATAATTTGGATTTCCATCCCATGTACAATAAATAGTTTCCATTTCATTATAATTTGGATTTCCACCCCCCCCATGTACAATAAATAGTTCCCATTTCATTATCATTTGGATTTCCACCCCCCCCATGTACAATAAATAGTTCCCATTTCATTATAATTTGGATTTCTACCCCATGTACAATAAATAGTTCCCATTTCATTATAATTTGGATTTCTACCCCATGTACAATAAATAGTTCCCATTTCATTATAATTTGGATTTCCACCCCATGTACAATAAATAGTTCCCATTTCATTATAATTTGGATTTCCACCCTCCCATGTACAATAAATGGTACATAAATGTAAGGTTTTGGGCCCAGGCAGACTCCTTGGAAATTTGCCTATTTATTAGAAGGTGCTATCTCAGTTATAGCCCTCTACCGCAGGGCCAATAACTATAGAACACGCATACAGAGATGCACACTTTAGGATAGGAGCCTGGATGCCGCTTCATGCCCAAGGAGTGGAAGTAATCCTTGACCATAAATAGTTCCCATTTCATTATAATTTGGATTCCTACCCCATGTACAATAAATAGTTCCCATCTCATTATAATTTGGATTTCCACCCACCCATGTACAATAAATAGTTCCCATTTCATTATAATTTGGATTTCTA